>VDFB02259650.1:49427-120511 GCA_007258455.2 Sequoia sempervirens | reverse complement strand
TAGGGTTATGGGTAGTGATGGAACTTCAAAGTTTTTTTCTCTTTGTTCTATTTTATCTTGCCTTATGTCTCTGGTCATCTATGGTGTTCAAGAAAAGCCTAAGGTTGGGGTTTTACCTTCGTCTTCATGTAAAAACATAGTGTTTATCTTACACCTTGGATGGGATCTATTTGGTCATATTTCTTTTTGGGAAGAACACTTAAGCCCCATCGCTTCATCTAGGTTGGGCCCCCTTTTGTTTTATCATTTTATTTCCCTCACCTGACTTTATTTTTCCTAAGTCTTTTGTTGGTCTTGTGTTCCCTTGTTAAAACAACTTATATCATTTTTTTTCGATGGCCTAGTGATGTCCCCTTATTCCTTTAGGGGAGAGGGCCCAATAGTCATGCAAGCTAACTTTCTCAGCATGTAGCAATTGACTGGACTATCGTAGAACCTTCATTTTTTTTTGAAATGTAGACTGGTCTCTTATTTATCTATAACTAAGGTTTGGAGGCGCAATTCATCATGCAACTCGCCACATCGGAAGATGTTTTGAGAAGTGTCTAAAATTTGAATTTTTAAAGGTTCAACCAAAACTTAATCATGGAACCCCCAATAGTTGAACCAAAAAAATATCATTTGTTTCTTGTAGAATATGATATTTTTATTTAAATTAAAATTAATATACAACCTAAGTGGACTAAATACTTATTTATAACCATAAATCTTTGATATCTCTACCTTTTATATTCAACACATATGGACTAATACTTGAACACAAAAAATCTATTTGTTGTTATAAAAATAACACATAATTATTTAAAATACAACTTATATTGAAAAAAATTGGACCAATAGTTGAAAACTAAAACTTTCTGAAAATCCTTCACATTTAATGGGAAAATACATGTTATTTATTGTGCTCACCTTTTATATTTGTGATAGGACAAACCATTAATATAAAATTATCCAATGCTTGTACATTGCTACCCCAATTGTTGTACACATAAGAACAATATTTTTTCACTATGATAACAATACTTGTTTAAATGAGTGTCTTATTTTATTAAATGAGCATTTTATTTTTTAAATGATATACTTATAGTGGAGAGTTGTGATATTTTATTTGAAACAAAACAATACTTATTTCACTTCTTCATGAATGTATTTATGTTCTTTTCATATAACATTTAGAGGTTCTCATGTGTTCAAGTATGGGTCTATTTTTTATCAACAT
This sequence comes from Sequoia sempervirens, assembly GCA_007258455.2. Lineage (NCBI taxonomy): Eukaryota > Viridiplantae > Streptophyta > Pinopsida > Cupressales > Cupressaceae > Sequoia > Sequoia sempervirens. Next base: position 119,292 of record VDFB02259650.1, on the reverse strand, counting down.
TTGGTTTTTTCTTTATTTACATTTGGACTATTTATTTACAATATATAGTATAAATATGTGGTAAGACTGGGTATTACCATCAAAATTGGAGTGTGTGACTATTGAACCCCACATGACTACTAGGACCTCTCCCCTAATAAATGTTTTTATTTTGTAGAGGGACAAGTTCGTATGGTCGTAGATCAATCGTCGTGTGATCTTAGCCATTCCTCGCCATCCCACGATGACCCCACCACACTTTCTTTTTTGATCACAATATCACGGACGAGCGCCACATGTCTCATCCAGTGAAGCCAAAGGAATGATAAACACTTTGATGTGTCTTTAATACATTATGTTATGGGTTACTAAAGCAGTTATAAGATGCACGTGTTTTAAATCAACAGAGATGTTATAATCTCGGTAGAAAGGTGCTCGATGGTTAATAACAAGGCTGGCAACTGTGTTGAACAAACAGGATTGCCGATGGTTGAGATCCATGGTTGCCTGCCATTGTGTGATCAAAAGTTGTGAGGTCTTTATTGATTGCTATATCACGGGTGGGTGCCATGTGGATCTCCTTGGAAATGAGTAGTATGGTGGGCCCCTTATTGCCACGATGGAGACTATGTTAGTTTGCTTTGAAGGAAGTTGTCTGATGATCTCACCAAGGTGAAGGATCGATGATTAATATTTGAATCTGCATCAAATGCGAATAGAGCCATTTGTGCAGCGCATGAGTAAGTTTTAATGGTAGCCATGACATCTACTGCCATGGTTTAATCAAAATAAAGCAACTATCCTTCTGCTTTTGGTATCACAAAGCATTCAAAACATCTTAAATGGGGATTGTCGGTGCATATGTTCTATCTAAGGATTTGATAAGTAGTATTGGGTTAGAATACATGTTGATGAAATTGTAAAGCAATGTTCTTAAGGATCTTATATGTTATGTGTTAAATCTGTCATAAAACCTTACATGTTTATGAATTTGACTCCCTCAATGGATATATGGCACTGATGTAAGTTGTACTAATTTGTATGGTTCAGTATTTTATTTGTCTTTACCTAGCACTTTCTACAAATTGCAAATCAATGACTATTTTACACTATGGAATGTGTTGTAGTTATCTCATGCTCCAAATAGTTGATATTACTGATGAAAAACCAATTCTATTCAGTATTATTTTATTATGTTGAGCTATTAAATGAGATTATCTATTGTTGTTAATGTTGTTTACGATAATGGTGCAGAGGTTGTAAACGCATTAAGGGATCACCCTCCTAGGTCCTTCTATAAGGAAAACTCAACACACCAAGGGTCTTTGAATCTCAAAATTTTAAAGGACTTATAATCACTTGAAACATGCTCTAATAGACCACAATTAGAACACCATAGCCATGATCAACACTTAGGAAACCCCATGAATTCATTCCTCAACTAGTCAGCCTCTTTACCCCCAATTGCTTGTAGCACTGCCTGGTAGGACAGTCCAATTAATTCTCACCCACAAACCTATATCTGATGTAAACTACTATTTTTAGGCAAGTATCTTATGCCTCTACAAGGCCACAAAATCTTACTTCTTGATAGTGGTTGGAAAAGCAACCATGGACCAACCTATCGCTTGTCCTCAAGAGGCCTAATTGAGTGCACTTGACTAGTTTTTGATTACCTAGGCTCACCCCTTCTACCCAAATCCTTGTTCCAAACTCCTACATGATACTTAAACCATTTCAATCATTCCTAAGTGCCACCTTGAACAAAAATTCTCCCAAAACAAGCAAAACTCTGATTTTTTGCTTCACAAGCTAGGCCTGTCACATGAAGATGCCAGGCCTAGATCAATTTGTAACTTTCCCCACACATTTGGAATTCTCCAAAAACTTGAAAATATGAAAATATTACATAAATACCTTCCATCCCACAAGAAATTAGCAACTATACACTCGCGGGAGTGGAAGATAGAAGCATTTTTTGGCCAAACCCTAGTTTTGAGGGTTTCTTGACCTGTTGCTGCTAAAACAAAGATATCTCCACTTATAATTGATGAAAATTCACAAAACCACCTTCAAATGAAATTTGACACTCTCCTCTTCCAACCATAACATGGTTTATCCTCAGATAGATCGCATAAAGGTCGTATCTACGCATTTTAGTAGCAATTTCTTACATACAAAAAATTTCCAAAGGATAAGAATGTATCATGGGGTACTTCAGTAAGACAAAGGTATTCTATGAGACCTCCCCCTGACTATGAATTGTCTCAGCGACACACAAGATGGAAGAATGACTTTTGGTAAGACTAAAGTGCATCGAAGTAATGTCTCACCAGGTGGCTCCAGCCTTGCCGACATGCTTGCCACGTCGAGGTGTGCTTCATCGTGAGAGAATGATATTGTCACAGTGATCAAAAGTGAACTCAAGGTGTATCTTGGTGAGACATAATATGATCTGTGGGATGTCTCCCTGACAACCGAGGTCACAATGAGACTCCAATTGTCGATGTGACAGGGGAGACATCATAGCGATGTATTGATGGATGACTATCGGCAAGACATTGGATTTTGGCATGACTATGGGATGTCTCAGCGAGTGTTTGGTGCATGTTAAATGAAACCAGAATATGTTACTAACATTTGGATGCGAAGCGATGTGTCTTTCTGATGCAAATGTATAAATGTTCATTTATGATTGTAAATGAAGGGATGAGACATTTTTTTTTATATGGAATTAGATACAATAGATATATTAGAAATGGATATAGTAGAATAAAATTTTCATATCAGAGACTATGATGCATGATTTCAAATGGAGATATCAATGAAAATCAGTTGATGTGGTGGTTCATTTCCGGTGTCAATTGTCTATTGTGCTTATTGAAAGTATTACTAAGTTGTCTCCAAGATTGATGCTTTCTAGTTATTTGAATTGGTATAATAAGTTTATAACCGAGTTTATTAGTGCACATTTGTTGTATCTATGTGGTCGATTGATTCGTTCTTTCAAGAAAATATTAAATCCTTTTGATTAATCACAGTAATCAGGGAAATTCATCTGGATCATGAAGAAGAGCTTAGTAATCATAGTCTTGCATGTTTATACAAGTTATAAACAAAATATATTCCAAACAATTTGAGTGTTCTCTAGAAATAACTTGCCCATTTCTATTTCATTTGACTCCACATACCCAATAAGGCACTAGTCTCTGCACTTCACCATTTAGATTCATTCATTTTCTTTACATCTATTAACTAAACATATTAGGATTTAGTGAATATTGCTATACAATTTATACCAAATTTAGTTTTATTTGTCCACTCCCTCCTACCATTGTGGGAATTTTTTTTTGAGAGAGATAAGCACATTAAGTCTGTTTCATTCATATAGGTTCACCCGCCTAGGTCCAACAGCACCTGAAGAGTAGAAGGTGTAAGCTTTTTCAACCTTGTCTATTACCCTAAATTGTATCAAGAGATTGGCAGCCTCTTGAGGCATCCCGCCAGCATTTTTGAGAGCTAACAAATTGGTGACTCCGCTGGGGAACAAATCAATTCAGAATCAAGGCCTTAATCATAGAGTCATAAACCTTGTATAGACTCCACTGGGAATTAAAAAAAACAAACATTTTCTCACTTTTAAGAAAGTGAGTGGCGACTCTGATAAAAATATTGCAACATGAATGGAAGAAGATCTCAATATAGGGGAGGTCATACTACAGCCCCTGCTGGTAGTAGTAAGTGGGCACACAAGGATGATAGGGCTGATAAAGGTAAAAGGATAAATGAGGACATGTGCATGATGAACAAAGAAAAAGCATCAATACCACATTGTGAAACATATGACCGATATGATACATGGAGAGATAATTCAAGTGCAGAGCCTTGTACCCCAGAAGATCAAAGAAATCCTTTTTACGATCCTCAGAAATAGGCTAAGTTTAGAGCTGAACTTGAGGCTGAATGAATCAGAAATCAGCAAGAATATGATATGAAAATGCAAGGTAATCAGAATGAACTTATTGATCATGAATCTCCTCAAGAAAATTATGAATCTTTAACCTATGGACAAGTTAAAGCATGGTTTGAATCTCAGAAAAAGGAGAGGCAAGAACAGGAGAAATCCCAGATGATACAAGCAATGAGAGAATTCAATTTGCAGAAAGCTCAGAACATTACTCAGACAGTTGGTTGCCCCCCAAAATATGTGCCACCTCATAAGCAGGGTAATTATGGTGCAGGACCTTCTGATCCACCTAGGGTTCCTCACCATCAAGTAGGGAATCAATACAGATAGCCAAATCATCCACCTCATATTTCCACACAATATACAAATATGCAGCTACCTCATAATCAGCATTATGTGCCACATCATCATACACAATTCAATATTCCTATGTACCAATATTAGTATCCACCCAACCCTCCCCCTCACTAGTACACAACAATGATCAGACAATTTGACTTGGCAGGTTTTCAATTATACCCTTACCCTATGGATGGCAGTTGGAGAGGTCTAGTGCCTAAGTTTACAGGGAGTAGTGCAATTTCTATTGAAGACCATTTAAAGAGTTTCAATGCCTTCATTCAAGATTTGGATGTACCTTATGAAGATTTACATATGAGGTTATTCATGATGTCACTTACTGAAGAAGCCAGAGATTGGTTCAACAGCCTAACAACAGCCTCTATTGATTCTCTCCAAATATTCAGGACTAATTCCTTGAGCAATATGGGAATCAAAGTGCACCTAATGCTGCTCTTCATGAATTGATGCAAATTCAAAAAAATTAGAATGACTCAATTTATGATTTCAACCGAAGATTCAATAAACTACAGAATAAAATTCCTCCAAGATCAAAATTACTAGACTCTATAGCATTGAGTGTTTATTTGAATGCATTTGATCCAAAAATAGGGTACAAATTAAGAAATTGGTTCCCAAGAGATTTGGTTGAAGCCTAGAAGACAACATTAACTATTGAAAACAATAGGAGGATTGTTGGGATAATTGATAAAATAAACAACCCTAGGGCTCCCCAACAAACCAATAATTATCAATACAAACAAGAGAACACATACAGGAATGAAAGGCTGAGGTTACATGACATGCCTTATAACACAAACTAGAAAGATGGAAAACCTATAACAGATAGGCCTAGAAACAAAGAAACTCCTGATCCACTGAGAAAGAAGGGAACCTATATGGTGAATAACAATTATTTCTGTGAAGTTTGTGACAAGCCACGTTCCCTATACTATTGTGTTGTATCCCAAAGGATGCAAGAAGAAGGAATGTTGATGAGAAACAGTGGAGAATATCACACAGTTTATTTGACTACAAATACTTTTCACCATGTTGAGGAGAGGTACTCATCTTCAGAGGATGAAGGTTATGAGTATGATGTTTCAAATCAGAGATACAATTTCCATATGGTTGAACAACAGGTCCTTTCTGACTCTGAAGAAGATTATATAGAGACACATTCTATTGAAATGCCTACTCAATGCAGTATGAGGAAACTTACCAAAGAGGAGATAGAGAAATTAACCATTGTTGCAGTTGAAGAAGCAAAGAATAAGTACTAGTTGAGAAACATGATAGTGAATGAAAAGGAAGGTGCCCCTAGGGGAATCTTTAAGAAGGAGCAAAAGGCGACACAAGGGGTTGTGAAAAAGGCAGAAAATAAACAACATGATAAAAGTGAATAGAAGCCTGTCCAAAAGGAGGAAGTGAAGGAATTACACAAAGGAGTCCAAAAGCTTGATCAGCTGAGTAAAAGAGAAAAGGAAGAAAACAAAGGAGAAATGTCAAAACAAAAGAAAATGGTTAAAGTGGAGGGTTCTTCTTTTGACTTCACTCAGACTCTATCTCAGGTAAAGATGTCACTTCCACTTCTTGAGATGATGAAAATTAATGAATACAGAGACAGTGTTGTTCAATTAATAACAAATGGGAATTAAAAACATATAAACTCTAAAATTAAAATGGCCACTAAAAATAAGCAAAAGAACGTGAATATCCTAGAAGTGTGCCTTAATAATGCATTTCCCCCACAAGTTGATCCATTTTTCACTACATTACTCATAAATAATAAATTGCTGAGGAATTGCATGATAAACTCTGGTGCTGCTATAAATATCATGCAAGTGGGAGTTATGAAATAGCTTGGCATGTGGGTGGATACCAATGGAGGCAAGTGTTATGCAATGGATAACCAACCTATTCCTGTGGTGGGTATAATGGAGGATGTTGAATTCAAGCTAGCTACTTATCCTCAGGTGGCCTATAACATTGATATAATGGTAATTGACACCCCTCCTCAGTTTTGAATGCTTCTATCAATACAATGGATGGCAGTAGTTGGTGGAAATGTTCAGTTTGCTCTGTCTTATGCAACTATTCCAGTAAATGGTCAGGAAGTGAAGTTATACAAGGAGCCAAGGATGAACCAAGTTGTTGACTATGTACCACATGATCAAATCAATTTTTTCTGTGATGTCAATCTCAGAAGTTTTAAGATAGAACCAGCCTAGCCAGAATTAACCAATAGTGATCCAATTGAGAAGCATGTTGCACAAAAATGCAACGGTGTGTGGAAGATGTACTTTGATGGAGCCTGTAGTCAAGAAGGTAATGGAGCAAGGATAGTATTCATTTCACCTGAAGGTGTTACATTTAAGTATTCATTTCTGTTAACATTTGAATGTACAAACAATGTGGCAGAGTATGAAGCTTTGTTAACAAGTTTGAATATAGCTGTGAAACAAATAATCAAGTTGTTGGTTGTCTTAGGGGATTTTGAGTTGGTTGTTTCATAGATTAAGTCAAAGTACACAGCAAAACATAAAATACTGAAACAATACAAAAATGTTGTATGGGACACAATTGAGTTGTTTGATGCCTTCTCAATTAAGTGGATTGATAGGTCAAAGAATATAATGGCGGATTTTTTTGCAAATGTGGCGCTGAAAAGAGATGACATTACATTGGCTGGGGTATCACAAATTGAGTTCAAGACAAGGCATGTTGTTCCTGATAACATTTATAGTTGGTAGGTCTTTAATGATGATATTGACATTTTAAAATTCCTCCATTGTATAGACCAATATGAAGCCTAGGAAATTGACTTCAATGCCTTTGTTATAGAAATGGATGGGAAGCAAATAGTATTTGGGAAGGAGATCTTATAGCTTAAAAAAAATAAGCTTCCTAAAGGGTTGGTGGCACTAGATAGGGTGTATGATGGAAATGATCGGTCCCTCATGAAGCAAGCACTAGTCAAGTAGGAGGATATTGAAGAGATTAACTTGGGAACTAAGATGGCACCAAGAAAGGTGTACATAGGGAAAAAGATAAGCCCTACAATTAGAAAAATGTTGATAGAGTTGCTGAGAAAATATAAACATGTGTTTTCTTGGTCTTATGAAGATCTAAAAGCATATAGGGAAGATTTGTTTCAGCATGAAATACCATTGAAGCCAGATGCTAAACCATTCAAACAAAAGCAGAGACCCATAAATCCAACATTGGATCCTAAAATGCAAGAAGAATTGGCAAAACTCAGAGATGGGGGAATCATTAAACCTATCAAGCATTCAACGTGGGTCTCAAACTTGGTCCCTGTGAGAAAGAAGAATGGAGATATCAGGCTGTGTAGATTTCATAAATCTAAACATGGCATCCCTCAAAGATAATTATCCTTTACCCAATATGGAGGCTATATTGCATAAGGTAACATGGTGCAAACTATTGTCTATGATGGATGGGTTTTCAGGGTATAACTAGGTTAAGGTCAAAGAATCTGAGCAATATAAGACATCATTTACAACTCCTTGGGGGACATATGTTTATCTAAGAATGCCATTTGGTCTCACTAATGTAGGAGCGACCTTCCAAAAAGCTATGGATGTGGCATTTGTAGATTTGATCAATGCTATCATGGTGGTGTATCAAGATGACTTGACTGCTTATTCAAGGAAGGTTGAAGATCATGTACAACATCTAGAGAAGGTATTTATTAAAGCCTTAGAATATGGTATCAGCTTGAACCCTAAGAAGTGTCATTTTGTGGTCACAGAAGGTAAGCTCTTGGGACATATTGTTTCAAAAGAGGGGATTAGGATAGACCCTGAAAGGGTTGAGGCCATTGATAAAATTCCTATCCCTAAAATGGTTAAGACTATACAGTCATTCTTTGGACAGATTAATTTTGTTAGGAGATTTGTTTCTAACTTTGCTGAGATCATTAAACCCATATCAAAAATGTTGAGGAAAGGACAAAAAATAGAATGGACTGTAGTAGCTTTGGAAGCTTTTATATCCATCAAAAGGGCCATCAAGGAGGCTCCTATCCTTAAATCTCCAGATTTTTCAAAGCCTTTTCAGATATTTTCATTCACTTCAATGCATACTATTGTTGTTGTTATGTTACAGAAGAATGAACAAGGTCATGAACAACATGTTTCTTTCTTTAGTAAGTCATTACAGGGGTCAAAATTAAAGTACGATATAATGGAGAAACAAGCATTTTCATTAGTGAAAGCTATGAAAGCTTTCAGGCCATATCTTGTTGGAGCAAAGGTGGTTGCTTATGTCCCTCATGCAGCTGTCAAGGAAATTTTGACACAGTTTGAAATAACAGGAAAAAGATGCAGATGGATCAACAAAATCCAAGAGTTTGACATGGAGATAAAAATTACTAAACTAGTAAGAGGTCAAGGCTTGGCTAAATTAATGGCAGAAGCGAACATTGAAGCAAATCAAATCTGCAATATAGAAGAAGAGATTGCAATTGCGAGCATTGAGCATACTCCTTGGTATGCTGATATCATGCATTACCTTAAATACATGAAGTGTCTAGAGGGATTGAATGACGGCCAAAAAAGAACTCTGAAGTTGCAGGCATCTAAGTATGTTTTCATGGATGGAGATCTGTTTTGGAAAAATAGGGATGGTATACTATTGTTATGTCTAGATGAGTTCCAAGCCAGGCTTGTCTTAAGTGAAATGCATGAAGGGGCTTGTGGAGGGCATTACTCTACAAAAACAACTACACATAAAATTCTCAAGGTAGGTTATTATTGGCCAAAGGTTTTTAATGACTCTTTTACATATGTAAGAAAATGTGAAGCCTACTAGAAGTTCTCTGGAAAATTGAAATATAAAGGAGCTTTGCCACTTCGACCCTTGCAGGCTGATGCCCCTTTTCATCAATGGGGAATTGATTTCATTGGAGAGATACAAGAAAAATCAAGTGTTGTACATAGGTGGATACTGGTGGCCACTGATTATTTTACCAAATGGGTAGAAGCAATCCCAACTAAACAGACTACAAGTAAAGTGGTGACAAATTTTCTAATGGAGAATATTATTACCAGATTCGGTACACCACTAAGGCTGATTACTGACAATGGGATTTGTTTTAGATCTGATGAATTCAGGAAATTTTGTAGCACATATGGCATTACCATTTCTTATGCAGCTCCTTACCATCCACAGGCTAATGGTTAGGTAGAATCTAGTAACAAAAGCCTTCTAAAGATTATAAGGAGGATGCTTGGATAGAACAAAAAGGCTTGGAATTCGAAATTGAGATTAGCTATTTGGGCTAACAGAATCACTGTAAAGAAGGAAATTGGAAAATCCCCATTTGAATTGGTGTATGGAACACAAGCCAGGATGCCTCTACAAAACTTGTTACCAGTCTACAAGTTTATTCTTCAGGAGGATATACACATCCTAAAACCCATGGAGGAGAGAATGAAACAACTGGTTGAACTTGATGAGATAAGAAGAGGAGCTCAAAATTAGAACAAGAAGTTATAGAAATAGATGAAGTATCTATTTGATAAAAAGGAAAAAGAAAATTTGAAGAAAATGATTTGGTACTGATGCGAAACGTAAGGTTTCAGGAGAAGGGAAAGCATGGGAAATTTGAAGCATTGTGGCTAGGACCTTTTGTAGTTGTTGAAAAGAAGGGTGAAGATTCATGTTATCTATAGAATATGGCTGGTGAAGATCAAGAGTTTCCTGTACATGGGAAATTTTTGAAACATTTTTTTCTCTTGAACAATACAGAGGATTAAGGGTTGCTTGTGCATGGAAAAATCTTGATGATTCTCTTTAAAATTCTTTTCCATGCACAATAGTTTAGGATTTTGTTCATCTCCATTTTGCATTCATTTCCATTTCCATCTTGCTCACTAGTTCATCATCTTGTGTATGGTCTACTCACCCAGAGATTTGGATCCTTGCAATGATCTTACAATCATTCATCCCCAAATGAAGCCACTATTAGAACTATAAAATTCTGATGATTTTACATGTTCATACTCATAATTTTCCAAAAAAGTCCTACCGTGAGCATATTTTCCCCATATTTGGCCATGTAGTCCCATAAAGTCATCTAACTCTAAATATTTTAGATTATATTTCCTATCGGCATGAGGATATCAAGGTCTCCCCGACCCATTGTGTACTTTTGCTAATGTACATCTATTGTGGTCTATTGGTAAGACTTATTTTGTGTCACAATGATAAAAATTCATCTATAGGCACCTATCGGCAGGACATAACACATTGTCTCGGTGACAGAAGATATATTGGCCATATAAAGACTTCAAGGTGAGGTCTTACCGATCGCATTATGTCTCATTGACTAGCACTGAACAATGTATCGGCAGGAGTTATGTCTTTGGTATGTGGTCTTTCCGAATGCTTCATGTCTTATCGATTGGTGCACAAAGTAGGAAAACACTTCGACCAAACAAACTGTATTCAGTATGTGGTCTCACCGATTGGGTTGTGTCTTACCGACCACCGATAAAGATATATTTATCAGTAAATGTCAATGGTTATCAGGGTGAGGTCTTGGCGAATGGCTCTGGTCTTGCCGACAATGTGAATGAGTTCTATCAATGACTATCGGGGTAAGGTTCTACAGTCTTGCCGACCCTTATGTCATGCCGATATGTTGTTTCATTGGTGAGAAAGCCCATATGTCTCAACGACAAGAATGTATCATGGGGTACTTCGGTAAGACAAAGGTATTCTATGAGACCTCCCCCTGACTATGAATTATCTCAGTGACACACAAGATGGAAGAATGACTTTCGGTAAGACTAAAGTGCATCGGAGTAATGTCTCACTAGGTGGATCTAGCCTTGCCGACATGCTCACCATGCCGAGGTGTGCTTCATCAGTGAGAGAATGATATTGTCATAGTGATCAAAAGTGAACTCAAGGAGTATCTTGGTGAGACATAATATGATCTATGGGATGTCTCCCTGACAACTGAGGTCACAACGAAATATATATGATGAAGGATATCTATCGGTGAGACTCCAATTGTCAATGTGATGGGGAGACATCATAGCGATGTATTGATGGATGACTATTGGTGAGACATTGGATTTTGGCGTGACTATGGGATGTCTCAGCAAGTGTTTGGCCCGTGTTAAATGAAACCTAAATACAGTTGCTCACTAACATTTGGATGTGAAGCGATGTGTCTTTCTGATGAAAATGTATAAATGTTCATTTATGATTGTAAATGAAGTGATGAGACATTTTTTTTAGATGGAATTAGATACAATAGATAGATTAGAAATGGATGCAGTAGAATAAAATTTTCATATCAGAGACTATGATGCATGATTTCAAATGGAGATATCAATGAAAATCAGTTGATGTGGCGGTTCATTTCTAGTGTCAATTGTCTATTGTGCTTATTGAAAGTATTACTAAGTTGTCTCCAAGATTGATGCTTTCTAGTTATTTGAATTGGTATAATAAGTTTATAACCTAGTTTATCAGTGCACATTTGTTGTATCTATGTGGTCGATTGATCGGTTCTTTCAAGAAAAGATTAAATCCTTTTGATTAATCACAGTAATAAGGGAAATTCATCTAGATCATGAAGAAGAGCTTAGTAATCAGAGTCTTGCATGTTTATACAAGTTATAAACAAAATATATGCCAAACAATTTGAGTGTTCTCTAGAAATAAGTTTCCCATTTCTATTTCATTTCACTCAGAATACCCAATAAGGCACTAGTCTTTTCACTTCACCATTTAGATTCGTTCATTTTCTTTACATCTATTAACTGAACATATTAGGATTTAGTGAATATTGCTATACAGTTTATACAAAATGTAGTTTAATTTGTCCACTCCCTCCTACCATTTTGGGCAAAACATTTCGAGAGAGATAAACACATTAAGTCTGTTTCATTCATATAGGTTCACCTGCCTAGGTCCGGCAACACCTGAAGAGTAGAAGGTCTAAGCTATTTCGACCTTTTCTGTTACCCTAAAATGTATCAAGAGATTGGCAGCCTCTTGAGGCATCTCGCTATCATTTTTTATAGTTAACACTACCTCTGATGCTCCTTTCCTTTCCTTGTAGATGTTTCATCTTGACCTTTGGCTTAGTTTCTTCCATGATCAACAATCCTTTGCTTGCATTGATTCCTTGAACCTGCACTATCAAACTTAGACCTACACTTACACACCCCATCCAACTACTCTCAACATTCTCAACATGTCTATTCAACACCTCACTAATCTCTTCACCTTTCATCTTGACTTTGGTCTTGTCCTTCATCAACAAAACTATCAACACAAGGAAGCAACATAGGACTCCCTTCATCCTCTGCCTTCTAACTTCTTTCTTCACAATATTCCTTTGCTTTCCCATACTCAAAACAACCTATAAAGTAGCATACATATGCCACACAACCTTTGACCAATCCATTGCACTTTCTTTCTTCTCCATCACAGTTGGAGACTCCTTAAATTATTTTTCTCTAACCTTCACTAGTCCATTCACCAACAACTCTTTCCCATTAGTTCCTTTCAATTCTAAAACATCAGTCATTCTCATTTTTTCATCCTCTTCACCATGCTCATCATCTACACACTCTTCTACAAACTTACTATCATTTGAAACTCTTTTCCACTCACTTTCTCTTCTTCTTCCCTATCATGTTCGTCATCCATGAAGTCTTCATTAGCATCATCAAAGTCATCTTCTTCTTCCTTCATCTTCTTGGTATCTTCAAGTTCCTTTACCATCAGTTTGTGCATCAACATCACTGCCTCATTTACCTCTATATCTTTTGATATACAATCCATTGTGTCTACAACCTTTGTCTTCTTTCCATCTACATTTACCTTTAGGGGACACTCCACTGCCCCAATCATGATCTTTTCATCCTTTTCAAGCCTTTCATGGCTATCTCCAACTTGCTCACTTGTCCTGATTGTCTCCATACCCTTTTCCTTCATACTATTAGCCTTCAAGATCTTTGTAACATCATATCTTTCATCTTTTCTCCTCACACACATCTGTTGCACCTTATTTTTTCCATTATATATCTCATGTTGCTTTCCATATATTCTTTCTCCCTTAGCATTCTCAATCTTCAAGGATTCCCCATCATAAGTTCTTCCATCAACATGCACCTATCGTGACTCATCTCCTCTATCATTATCAGTCTTTTGCTTCTTCTCTTTACTTTGTCCTTCCCGTGGACATTGCTTTCCATCTTCACAGACCTCACTAGGCCTCCCTTGCCTCTCCATTGATCACTATCTTTCACTTTTATTATTTTCTTTTTGAGGGATCTCTGTCCCAAATGCTCTTTTGTCATAAATCACTGTACCAAACATGTCCTTTGCTGCCTTTACCTCATCCTCTTGCAATTGCAAAACTTATATCCTTCCTTTGTCTTCATCATACTTTCTATCCTTTTCTTGTGCTCTCAAGGCCTTCTCATCTCTAACCTTCACTGAATTTTTATCCTCTTTTTCCACACATGCCTATCCTCCTTTGTGTCCCTTCTTCCTGTAAACAACTCAGGGTGTTACTTTGCCCATCCTTTTCAATTGTATACACATTAAGTCTCCCATCATGAATAGAAAATCTATAAAATGGCCAAACCCTTCCTAGTATCATATGACAATCCCTTATAGGCATAATATCACATAATAGAACATTTTTGTATGGACCAATTTGAAAATCTACAAATGCTTGCTCTCTAACCACAACATGTTGACTATCATTTACCCAATATGCCTTGTAAGGTGATTCATGTTTTAGCCTTGTCAAATGCAATTTTTCAACCATTTCTTCTGAAACTGCATTATACAATGAACCTAAATCAATTAGTACCTTACATACCTTACCTCTGCATTTACATCTGGTCTGGAAACGAACATTCCTCATTTGTTCTTCTTTCTCATCCAACCTTCTGAAGTCCATTGTATCTTGTATCTTCAAATGATTCAAGACAGATGCTTCTTCAATCTTCAATAGATCTACTTTGTCACTTTGATACTACTCTGATGCAGAGTGAGTAGGGAAGTACACCAATCTTAGATGGAATAATTTCTTTATGAGTGCTTCTCTCAAATACTCTTATCAACACACCATCAAATCATTGTCCTTCTATAAGGAAAACTCAACACACCAAGGGTATTTGAATATCATACTTTTAAAGGACTTATAATAACTTGAAACATGCTCTAACAAACCATAATCAAAACACCATAGCCATGATCAGCACTTAGGAAACCCCATGAATTCATTCCTCAACTAGTAGGCCTCTTTACCCCTAATTGCTTGTAGCACTGCCTGGTAGGACAGTCCAATTAATTCTCACCCACAAACCTATATCTGATGTAAACTAATATTTTTAGGCAATTATCTTATGCCTCTACAAGGCCACAAAATCTTACTTCTTGATAGTGGTTGGAAAAGCAACCATGGACCAACCTATCGCTGTCCTCAAGAGGCCTAATTAAGTGCACTTGACTGGTTTTTGATTACCTAGGCTCACCCCTTCTCCCAAAATCCTTGTTCCAAACTACTATAGGCTACTTACAGCCATTTCAATCATTCCTAAGTGCCACCTTGAACAAAAATCTCCCAAAACAAGCAAAACTCTAATTTTTTGCTTCACAAGCTAGGCGTGTCACATGAAGATGCCAGGCCTAGATAAGTTTATAACTTTCCCCACACATTTATCCATTCTCCAAAACCTTGAATATATGAAAATATACATAAATACCTTCCATCCCACAATAAATTAGCAACTATACACCGTGGGAGTGGAAGATAGAAGCATTTTTTTAGCCAAACCCTAGTTTTGAGGGATTTTTGACCTACTGCTGCTAAAACAAAGATATCTCCACTTATACTAAATTAAAATTCACCAAACCACCTTAAAATGAAATATGACACTCTCCTCTTTCAAACCATAATAGGTTTTATTCCGTACAGATTGTACAAAGGTCGTACCACATGTTTTAGTAGCAATTTACACAAAAATTTCAAGAAAACAACCACTTTTTTCATTAGAACTTCAAAGAAAACTATTCAACAACCATGCCTCAACCATTAGAGGCTTATTTAACATCCAAAAACCTTTCCCAATGTCCTCCAACTGACATTTTAATTATGTGGATGTTGGAAACCAACTTTTTACCAATTAGACCCCTAATTGCCTAGTTTTTCACTTTTAACAATTTGTTGACAATAAGTACATTACTATGCAACCTTTTGTATTTTCTGAACTAACATCAAAGACCCATAATTACATCATTAATGGGATCAAATTCCTTATTCAATCATGAAATTACTCAAATACCCCCTAGTTTCCTAATGCCTTCCTACTGATGTTGAATTTTTAAAATGTGTGTATTGGGTGCTCCTGCACCAAGGGTAGAGGGTTAAGGGTAGAGGGGAGGGAGATAAGAGTGAGAGAGAGAGAGAGAGACTTGAGAGAGGGAGAGGGGGTAGGAGGGTGATACTTGATAGAGAGAGGGAGGGAGGGAGGGAGAGAGATAAAGGGTAGAGGGTTTAAGGGTTTAGAGTTTAAGGGTTAATGGTTTAGGGTTTAGGGTTAAAGGTAGAGGGTGTTGGTTTGTTTTTTACACTGTAACTAGGTTGGTCTACTAATCTACCTATGGGATTGCCAATTCCAATCAAGGGCAGCTCAAAGGACCTGGACCAACTGATGAGGACTTTAAAAAGCCTCCTACACTTTGGGCTCTGCAGGACTCGGGAGGGTGATCCCTTAATGTGTTTACAACATTTGCACCAATATCATAAACAACATTAACACATAACATATAATCCCATTGAATAGCTCATCATAATAGGATAATATCGAATAAAATTGGCTGTTCACCGATAATATCAACTATGTGGAGCATGAGATAACTACAACACAATCCATAGTAAAATATAGTCATTAATTTGAAATTTGTAACAAGCTCTAGGAAAAGACAAACAATTATTGAAATACACAAATAAGTACAACTTAGATCATTGCCATATATCCATTGCAGGAGTCAAATTCATAAGCAACTAAAGGTTTATGACAGATTTAATACATAACATATAAGATCCCTAACAATATTGCATTACAATTTCATCAGTATGCATTCTCACCCAATATTATTTATCAAATCCTTATACAAAACATATCCACCTATAATCCCATTCAATCATTTTAATTAATTCCTTAAATTTAAGCTAGAATAAGGATTATACACACCACAGTAGTGAGATGAATGAAACAACCCTTAGTCATCTTATTCACAATTCGGATATGCATGTACAGTGGAGAGACATGAGTTTGAATTTATCATTTCAACTCAAATACTAGTATTGTTATACAACATTAAATCCCCATAAATTCAAAACTGATTACAGAATAACTCAAAACCTTAATTGTATTTCTCTCTAAAACCATTGTACTTTGCAATTTTCTCTACAACTTCACCTAGACTCGACCAAAACTTATCTAACTTGCTAACCCGTACTTCTCACCTTGAAATCCTTCTTATAGAAAATGAAGGAGCAAACAAGCATCAGGTGAGAAAGTACAAATGTCATCAGCCAGTTGGCACACCTAGTGATATTCCAAATTTTTTTACAACCATCACCTTGGAGAATATTCTTGTTCATCATGTTAGCTGAGAAAAGTTGATGCAACAACAAAAAACCACAAGAAACCCGTGTCGAGAATGCCATCAAAGAAAAATTGGAAACCATTGTAACCGCAACATTTGATTTACCACTTGTTAGTAGTGCATTCCTTTTACTCTTCCTCAGTCAAATATTTAGTTACCCATTTCTAGTATTCTTCATCAGTCAGCCAGTCAAAACTAATCACCTCATTCACCTTGGCATTATAAGGTGTGTATTTTACCGCTACCTAATTTGTATCTCTTTCAAAAGCTTCCAAAAATGAGCAAGTACTAATGATTTTATCCATACAACTCACCAACAAGTCATAATCTAAGTCATCACAAATTAATTTAATTTGATCATTGATGACTTCACTTGCATGATCCTACCACTGCTGGAGTGACCTGATTTCCCCCTACTCATCAATTATATCTGGTAACATGTGTTACCCCCAATCATTAAAATTCTTCACCAATTCCCTGATCTTCCTACTCAAATCATCTGGTAGGGTCTAAAAACCTTGCAATGATTTAACCAACACTTGAGTAGGCTTTAATGATTGGGGCCTATTATTTGTATCAAACCTTGAAGCCTTATACATGACATCCAAATCACTAGCCCTAGGGATCCAATTTTCAATCAATGGTATCACTACTTCCTAATCCCTATCAATATTTTTTATTGCATCTAACAACAAAGAATATAAAGAATATATATATAGCAATTTACTATCAACCTTTTCATTTAAATGCCTCAAAACAGTAGTAACAATCTCCTTTTTCTTTGAAAGAGATCCCTCCTCACTTACCTTCAATGATGTTTGCAATTCATCAATTCTTTGCAAGAGTTGCTTCTTTGTAGGATCAACAAAGCACTCTATTTCTTCATCAATTTGTTCTAAAGGAGGGGTGAGACAAAGATTCTGATTGGGAGACCCTGGTGTGGAAACAATTGGAGAAGCAGGAGGCACTGACCCTGCTGTGGAAGGTAATGTACTGGTCCTTGGAGCACTTGATGTCTCCCCAATTTATTTATACCTAAACCTTTCTTCCTCGGTCTGCAACTCAACATTCCTCTCTTGCATCTTGTTATATTCCTCAATCAAAAGGTTATACTTCTCCATTAGGCTATTATTTTCAGCTTCCTCCCTTTCAGCAATCTTTTGGGCCAATTTGGCCATATTCACAGTCAAATTAGTGGCCTCATTGGTTGAGGTCTATGAAGCTCTCTTTATTATTAATCCTCATCTGAAATTTGGATTAATATTCGTAACATTTGGATTTCTTCCTTGAGGGGCCAATGCCCAAATTGTCAAAGTTTCATATTTCTCGCTGAAGGAAGAATCTTGCAATGCTATCTTGAATTCTTCTTTAGAGTCTTGCAAAGGATGCTTGGAATTTAAAATAGCATTAAATGCTACAACATTTGCAATGTCCCATTTAGGAAGAATCAACAGACCATCCTAACTCACCAGTCTTCTTCCCTCTCCAGGAGTGATGTTCTTAAATTCCTCCATTAATTCAGCTTTTACCTCCTCATCATTATCCCAGTCTGACCTATCAGGAATTAGTTCTCTTCTCTTCTTACATTTCTCTTGATATTCTTCAAATTTCAACCTCCATACCAATTGCAAGAATATAGGAGTTTTTAAAAATGTATTGTCATCTA
The DNA here is from genome assembly GCA_007258455.2 of Sequoia sempervirens. NCBI lineage: Eukaryota > Viridiplantae > Streptophyta > Pinopsida > Cupressales > Cupressaceae > Sequoia > Sequoia sempervirens. The sequence goes on along the minus strand of VDFB02259650.1, from coordinate 100,663 downwards.
GAAACTCCTTACATGCTTCCATTCTTGCATCTTGTACACTTTTTCCTTTCATATCTAAATCAGATAGAACCAATTCAGCTGGCCTAGTAGAAGAAGGCATACCAACCTGCATGTCTTGATCAGTAACAATAATTTCATCCATCAGATCCTCCCATGGTTGATTAATTCTTTGTATTTTAGGGCTTGGCTTAGATGGTGGTGATGAGGGATTGTCTTATGGTGATGATTCTAAATCAATGATTTTAATTTCCCCAGACACTTTGAATTTTGGACCTGGTTGTAAAGGAAACTTCATTATTTTCTTTTCTTTTCTATCCACTTCCTCTTCATCACTGCTATCATCCTTTTTCCTCCTATAAATAGGCCACCTTTTCTGTAGGCTGGTATGTTGGCCTTGTTTCAATTGGCATGGCACCTTGTTCCTGTACACCCAAAATCAGTTCTAAATTTATCCTTTTGGTCCTCAATGTTCCCATAATTTCCTTGAAGTTATCCATTAGAAAGTCAATCTTCTTATGGTATGGATTGAACTCCAACAATGGATTATACTTCGGATCCATCTTTTGCACAATATCTAATAGCTTATCATAAGCTATCCATTTCTCCTTATTTAACTCCTGCCTATTTAGATCAAATTCATTTATGATCAAATCCTTAGGAAAGTTGAACTCATGCACAAATTTTCCAGCCTTTATTCTTTGTCTAAAAAGGGAAAAGAAAACCTCAAGATCATGATTCCGCTTTGGACCACACCTCAAATGGTAATCATCAAAGAATTTCTCAAAATGCACCCAGCCTCCTTTTGAAAAGGAAAAATTAGACACAACTATATAATCAGGGAAAAATGTTCCCTTACCCCTCCCTGTGAGGTTGTCCTCATGGATACAACCTATTTTCCACATAACTTCTGAAAACCCCACTCTTGGTGGCACATTGGATGGCAGTGTATGGGGGGTTCCTTGAAAACTGTATACTCTCAAAACAATGCTAACTGGGTATGGGATAATGTCACCCCAGTTATGGAAAATTTTTAATTCTAGCTTCCTCCCTTTTGGCCTAAGGAAATCATGCAATTCCTCAGGGATCCTGGGTACATTCACCATCAGTCTAGCCCTCAATCTAGAAGAAAATCAATTATCAAATTGCACATAACTGGTGCTTTCCTTGTTGCAAGATAAATCTGCATCCCATAATTGTACTAGCAATCTTTCTCCATAAACCAATTTCCTTAATTCCATCTTTTTAGAGAAAAAGTTAGCATTCTTGAACAAGAACATATGCATTAGCATAGAATACCAGAAGAATTGAGTGTCAGTATCATTTTTCTGCAACTTTGACAACCGTTCATGTATCCTCTCAGCCAAGAAAGAAGCAAAGTCATATGTCACAGAGAAGTTAGGGTGTTTTATTTTCACCCCCATGAACATGTATGCAATAGGCATCACCGTACCAGGACTGAAACCAAAAATTTGACACAATGAATAGAAAGTGGCCAAGAAATGATTTGCAAAATAGTTTAATCTAAAAGGTTCCTAGTCACTAGAGCTGATATGAAATCATGAACCTCCCGCCCTAGCCAGATGAGGTGGAAGCAACTTAGCTCTAAAAATAGACTTCAACTTTCCATATTCCTGCTTTATTTCCTCAAGATTGATAGGAACTAAGTCTTCACTCAGTTCACTCAAGTCAAAAATATGTTGGACCTCTTCTTTATTAATGCTCAACAAAACCTTTCCATCATTATCCCTGATTACCTGTGTGACAGGGTCATATATTGCAGCCATTGCCCTAAGTAAGTCTATGTCAGGTAACACGTTTGGGACCACCAGCTTTCCCAAATCATACATCCAGCCATTTGAAAATGGGTGAGGAAAATTCCTCTATCCATACCATAATTTGAACATTTCCAAGCCTATGAGAGGAATCCTAGCATCGACAATGTTAGATAAATTATATATTAACCCTTCCCCTAGGATTTTCCCTTGCATTAGAACCAATCCCTTCTTCTTATCATTCGTTGACTAGGGAAATTGATCTAGGAAATCATCGTACAGGTTTCTTCTTAAATAGTCAACTTGGCTAGAATGTTGCTTTGTCGGTGCCATCTTGGACAAACTAGGGTCTTTTTATAATTTCACACTTCGAATAGCTAGGACTAACCAGAGATAGGAAATTAGAGAACAAAACACTATAATTTCTCACAACTATAATTGAACTATAGCCCTAACACATTTATCAACAAGCTCAATGACAAGCAGAGTAAATATTTTCCTAAATTCAAGTGCAGAATGACCGGGAAGCACATAAATTAACTCACGGCTTTGTTTGCAGAAGTCCCAAATTCTAGCTACAGAGATTCACAACTTCGCTTTTGGCTCTGAAATTGCTCCACAAAATACTTGAATGCTTTGTGATACAAATAAAATAGGAGAATTAATTTTATCTTGATCAATTCATGCTAGCAAATGTCTCATCTGCCATTAAATCTCACTCGTACACTGCATGAATGGCTCCAACCATAGTTGATGCTGATTTAAATTTTAGTCATTGATCCTTCAGTTAGATCAAATCATCGAATGACCATCTTCAAAACAAGCTAACATAATCGACAAAGTGGCAATAAGGGGTGCACCATACCATACGTTTCCAAGGAAGTCCATGTGGCGATCACCCACGATATCGCAATCAGTAAAGATCCTTTAACTTTGGATCATGCGATGGTGGGAAACCACAGATCTTGAGCATTCATGATCTTGTTTCTTCAACACAATCACCAGCCGTATTATTAACCATGGAGCAAATTTTTCATCAAGATTATAACATATTTGGTGATTTAAAACATGTACACCTCAAAAACACTTTAGTAACCTGCCTTTTAATGTATTAAGGCTGGATTAATTTACCACATTATTTCCTTCATTCCTTCGGCTTCATCAAATGAGACATGTGGCACCCACCTGTGATATTGCAATTAGTAAAAACCTTGCAACTTTCGATCACGAGATGGCGGGAAACCATTAAGATCTGATGACAATTGATCGACGGTCAACCAAACTTATCACCTTTGGCCTCACTAGATAGGACATGTGGTGCCTACCTGTGATATGGCGATCAACCAAAGCGGTGTGGTGGGGTCATGTGGGATGGCGGGGAGCGGCTAGGATCAAACAATAGTTGATTAATGGTCACGTGAACTTCATCCTTCTGCAAAACAAAACATTTATTAAAAGGACAAGGGGACATCACTAGGAAAATGGTAAACAATGACATAAGTTTTTTTTAAATGATGAAACACGGGGCCAACCAAGACTTAGGAAAATAAAACCCTACAGAGGAAATAAAATATTAAAACAAAGGGACCCAGCCTAGATAGAACGATAGGACATAATTCATTTTAAAACCCCTCAAAAATTAACATCGAAATAGATCCCAACCAAGGCATAAAATAAACACAAGGGTTTTTTATGAAAATAAAGCTAAAAACACCATACCAAGGAAAAGTATGACACCCTGAAAGACCAGTAACACCATGCAGGGTAGGAATGGAACATAAGGAGAAAAAATATAAAGTTTCATCAGAGGGGAGAGAGATAGAGGGAGTGAGTGAGAAGAAAACCTGAGAGATGGAGAGGGGGTAGGAGGGAGAGTCTTAAGAGAGAGAGAGGGAGGGAGTGGGAGAGAGATAGAGGATAGAGGATTTAAGGGTTAAGGGTAGAGGACTAAGGGTAGAGTAGAGAGACATAGGAGAGAGAGAGAGAGGGAGGGTAAAGGGTTTAAGGGTTTAGAGTTTAAGGGTTAAGGGTTTAAGGTTTAGAGTTAAGGGTATAGGGGAGAGAGAAACCTGAGAGAGGGAGAGGGGGTAGGAGGGAGAGGAGTTGAGAGAGAGAGAGGGTAGAGGGTAGAAGGTAGAGGGTTTAATGGTTTGGGGTTTAAGGGTTAAGGGTTTAGGGTTATGGGTAGAGGGAGAGAGATAGAGGGATTCAGTGAGAGAGAGAGGGAGGGAGGGAGAGAGATAGAGAGTAGAGGGTTAAGGGTAGAGGGTAGAGGTAGAGGTTTTAAGGGTTAAGGGCCTAGGGTTTAGGGTTAAGGGTTAAGGGGAGAGATAGATGGAGTGAGTGAGTGAGTGAGAGACCTAAGAGAGGAGAGGGGTAGGATATCAAGATACTTGAGAGAGAGAGAGAGAGGAGAGGGAGTGGGAGAGATATAGAGGGAGGGAGGGTTAAGGGTAGAGGGTAGATGGTAGATGGTTTAAGGGTTTAGGGTTAAGGGTGGAGGGGAGAGAGATAGAGGGAGTGAGTGATTGAGAGAAAGACCTGAGCAAGGGAGAAGGGGTAGGAGGGTGAGAGAGAGACCTGAGAGAGGGAGAGAATTGAGAGAGAGAGAGAGATAAAGGAAGGGATGGTTAAGGGTAGAGGGTAGAGGGTTTAATGGTTTATTGTTTAGGGTTAAGGGGAGAGATATCAAGGGAGTGAGTGAGAGAGAGAGAGACCTAAGACAGGGAGAGGGGGTAGGATATTGAACATACTTAAGAGAGAGAAAGAGGGAGAGATTGGAAGAGAGATAGACGGAGGGAGGGTTAAGGGTAGAGGGTAGATGGTTTAAGGGTTTAGAGTTAAGGGTGGAGGGGAGAGAGATAGAGGGAGTGAGTGAGTGAGAGAAAGACCTAAGAGAGGGAGAAGGGGTAGGAGGGTGAGACTTGAGATAGAGTGAGTGAGTGAGAGAAATACCTAAGAGAGGGAGAAGGGGTAGGAGTGTGAGACTTGAGATAGAGTGAGTGAGTGAGTGAGAGAGAGAGACCTGAGAGAGGGAGAGGTGGTAGGAGGGAGAGACTTGAGAGAGAGAGAGATAAAGGAAGGGAGGGTTAAGGGTATAGGGTAGAGGGTTGAATGGTTTAGGGTTAAGGGTTTATGGTTTAGGGTTTATGGTTAAGGGGAGAGAGATAGAGGGAGTGAGTGAGAGAGAGAGGGACCTAAGAGAGGGAGAGGGGGTAGGATATTGAAGATACTTGAGAGAGAGAGAGAGAGATGGAGGGAGTTGGAGAGTGATAGGGAGAGGAATTGGAGGAATCACTTGCTAATTCCTGCTCTTGGCCTTTCCTCAATAGACCCCCTTGGTGCCTTGCTCCACCAAGCTAACCTATAGGTCCCTGCCTCTGCCTTTGAACCCCTGGTTGACTGAACAATCCCTCTTCTATCCACTTGATGTCCATTTTCCAAACAGATCTTGGTGCTTCACCATGTTCTCTTCTTAGGCCCTTAATCTGCCCTAAAGGCCTAATAACCTCAAACTTCTTCAAGGTTCTTGCAGGGGTTTAAAATTGTTTCAAGAACTTAAAAATGACCAATCTAAGGTCCTTGTGCAACCACAATCCTCCAACTCTCCATCGCTTCCTCAAGGTTCCTTCCTAGGGCTTGAAAGGCTAGTAGCCTTGAGCCCCCAATTAGGTCTTTGAAACAAGGATTTTATGCTTCTTCCTTCTAAACCCACCAAGGATCTAGGTTCTTGGCTTAAGAATGGTGTTTTCCCTGCCCTCACCTCCAAGAATTTTTTGGTCTCTAGCCTACTCAGGTTGTGTACAGTCCAAACACAAAAATGCACAAGAACCCTAGGGTTTCTAAGTCTCACAGAGCTGATTCAAAACTTGTGAAAAGTTATTCATTCAAATAGGTTGTTAAAGGCTCTTACTTGTCACCATGAAAATCCAAGATACTTCCCTAAATCTTCCAAAAAGAATTTCTTAAAAACCTTCACTCCCTTGCAAATTATTCATGTTGTCCTCTAGCCTTTCCTAGTCGAGCTCTCACTGTCTCGCCTAGGAAAAGTCATTTAGCATGCTATTTGAAATTCTACTGACTCCTACTGCTAACCTATGTACAATGATGGGGTTTAGCCACATTCCCATTGCTTCCATACTTCTTGGAACGGTGGGAGTGCAGTCTAAACCTCCATTTTATTGAAATTACTAGTCAAAACAAAACTAAAGAAAGAAACTTAGAATTTAAAAAGTGAAAAGGAAGCGATGGAAAAGTTATCTAAAATTCCAATAAAAATCTTAAGGAAGATTCTCTACATTCTAATAAACCAAAAAAATGCCTTGACTAATCCATTTTGCAGTAGTCACGTGGCCAATAATAGAAAATTAGACTTTTCACGCATAAATCTCTGTATTTTTATTTTTTTCATATAACTTCCAGCATTCCTAAGGCTTCCAACCTCATCAAAGGTCGAGAATTACCTTTTACCATGCATTGGAAATGGTTAGGTTTCCTTCTTCAAGCCTAAAAGCGGCCAAAAACAAGTTGTTGCAAAACACAGTGTGTTTTGCAACTTTTGTGTATAGCTTAGGAATCAACCGCAATAAGACTCCAAACTTATTCAACTTCTTTTATAAGAATCAAAAAGGTCCTCAACCACCAATAAGGTGATCCACAAGACCAATACCAAAACAACAAAAAGGATTTTAAATCAAAAACTTCAAAAATAAACTTGTACTTTGGCACTTTTGCAGGTGCTCCTGCACCAGAGAGAGATAGAGGGAGGGAGGGTAGATGGTTTAAGGGTTGAGGGTTAAGGATGGAGGGGAGAGAGATAGAGGGAGTAAGTGAGTGAGAAAAATACCTAAGAGGGAGAAGGGGTAGGAGGGAGAGACTTGAGATAGAGTGAGTGAGTGAGAGAGAGAGAGACCTAAGAGAGGAGAGTGGTGCTAGGAGAGAGAGAGAGAGAGAGAGAGAGAGAGAGAGAGAGAGAGAGAGAGAGAGAGAGAGAGAGAGAGAGAGAGAGAGGGAGGGTTAATGGTTGAGAGAGACCTAAGAGAGGGAGAGGGGGTAGGATGGAGAGACTTGAGAGAGAGAGAGAGGGAGGGATTGGAAGAGAGATAGAGGAAGGGGGGTTAAGGGTAGAGGGTAGATGGTTTAAGGGTTAAGGGTTTAGGGTTTCGGGTTAAGGGTAGAGGGAAGTGTTGGTTTTGTTTTACAATGTAACCAAGTTGGTCTTCTAATCTACCAATGGAATTTCCAATCCCAATCAAGGGCAGCTCAAAGGAGCTGGACCAATTGATGAGGACTTTAAAAAAGCCTCCTACACTTCGGGCTCTGCAAGACCTGAGAGGGTGATCCCTTAATGTGTTTACAACCTCTGCACCAATATCATAAACCACATTAACAATAATAGATAATCTCATTTAATAGCTCAACATAATAGGATAATATCGAATAGAATTGGCTATTCATCGACATTATCAACTATTTGGAGCATGAGATAACTACAACACAATCCCAAGATAAAATAGGTCATTGATTTGCAATTTTTAGCAAGCTCTAGGTAAAGATGAACAAATACTGAATCATACAACTTAGATTAGTGCCATATATCCATTGTGGGAGTCAAATTCATAAGTATTCAAGGGTTTATGAAAGATTTAACACATAACATATACAATCCCTGATAACATTGCATTGCAATCTCATCAATATGTATTCTAACCCAATACTACTTATCAAATCCTTATACAAAACATATCCACCTATAATCCTATTTAAGCATTTTAATTAATTGCCCTTGTCAACAAATGATAGGAAGAAGGGATTGGTTTTGATGTGAGGAAACACCCTAGGGGAGGGATTAGTGTATAATTGTTCCAACATAACTTGATGGAACACTGGATCTTTTCTCATGCTTGGGAAACCTTTCACCAAAAGATGCCATGAATGCACCTTACCCAAAGTATGCTTTAGGACCTCCATGCATACAAACACAAGGATTTTCATTTATCATCTTGCAGCAGTGGTACCTAAGATGATTGTACTACCCCTCCCTTGGACATTTATCTCTTCATACAATTGGATACATCAGTCCTCCTTTTGATTTTGTCAAAAAGATATGAAATGATTTCTAAGAAATTCCTTATTGGGTCAATTAGATCACCAAAATTCTAGGACTTGTCAAATTAAGGTATATTATTTACACCTATCCCTTTGCTATTCACTTGTTAGGACTTAGTAATGACTATCCAAAGAGAAAATGAGATAGTGGCAACAACCATTTATATTATTTATCTCTCTGCAATCCATTTCATGTCTATAGTCATGTTGTCACCCAGTGTAGATTTATTTTTTCAATTTCATAGATAACATGAAGACAAACCTATAGCCTTTAATGGTACTGCTCTTATTCATGACTATGCTCTGTTCCCTTGAAGCACCATGATTTATGATGGTTTTTATGTTGAATATCTTCATTAAAACAGCCCTATGCAAGTATATTCCTTCACTATTATAGCCTATTGTTGGAATGGATGATCAATGGTATGAAAAGGTAAAAGTACAATTATGCTTTGCTTCCTTCACTACTTGTTGCTGATTGTTGATTGTTGTTCATATGCACTTGTACCATTGTAATGCTTGATGTCCTACATGAACTTGCATGGCTGTCTTGTAGCATAACCTCATAGTTGTTGTTCATATACACTTGTACTATGGCCTTGGATTCCAAAATGAGACCTCTCCTGAATCATAACTGCTTAATTGTCATTTATAACTTTTTTGTTTCTTGTATGCAATCATGATCCATGTTGGATCAATCATGATGACCAAAACCCCTACATGAAAGGTTACGAACATAGCAATTGTATCTCAATCACATGATATGAGGGTTCCATTGTTGTCATAAACCTCTTGTAATGACATGTTTTCAATAGGAATATTATTTGTGTCAACTAGAGTTTATGTTTCTTGAATGTATTTTCCTTTTGTGCCTTTCCTTAAAACATCATGCATTGAATGTTATCTGGCAACTTGTTCACCTAATGTTTGATTTTGAAGGACTTGAATAGAGCCTTGTGCAAATTTAGATTTTTTTTTTGTTGTTGTCCTTCATGAGACCATTGTAGCATGCATTTTTGGTTGTCCTTATCAATGATAATGACCTTTACCTATTGCATTCACTTTCACCAATACACCCATGAGTGAATAATATTAGTCCCCTTTGCCTGTTGTAGCTCTTACAAAGGTGTTGTCCTTGTACTTGTATCATGACCTTGATTCAACCATTTCTCTTCTTTTGTTATGTGTAATAAATACACATAGTCTCCTCATTTTATCTTTATTGGACATTCACCTATCACATATGTGGGTGACCTAACAACTCACCTTCCTGTGTGATGTGTGATTGTCCAATAGGGTTATGGTGAGAATGGATTGACAACAACTTGAAATGCTTCCTCATTGTTTAAAAGATGCATAATTGAACTTGATGCATCTATGAAGTCACTTCCTTTATAAATAGATCATGGATCTTCTTAAGAAGATTGAAGGACATATCAACACAGTGTGTTGCATCTTTTGAATATGTCCTTTCTTGTCCTATCTTATGTTCCTTTCATGTCTTGTCTTATGTTACTAGTATTTTATGGTATTGGGAAAATCCTAAGGTTGGGGTTTTGTCTTTGAATGAATCCCTCTATCTCTCTCCCCTCTACCCTAAACCCTAAACTCTAAACCCTTAACTCTTAAACTCCGAACCCTTAAACCCTCTACCCTCTACCCTCTCCATCTCTCTCAAGTCTCTCCCTCCTACCCCCTCTCCCTCTCTTAGGTCTTTCTCTATCTCTCACTCACTCCCTCTATGTGTCTCCCCTCTACCCTTAAAACCTAAACCCTAAACCCTTAACCATAGACCTTAAACCCTTAACCCTTAAACTCTAAACCCTTAAACCCTCTACTCTCTATGTTTAACCCTCTACCCCATATCTCTCTCCCACTCCCTCCCTCTTTCCCTCTCTCTCTCAAGTCCCACCCTCCTACCCCTTCTTCCTCTCTCTCACTCTTATCTCCCTCCCCTCTACCCTTAACCCTCTACCTTCTACCCTCTACCCTTTACCCTCTACCCTCTATCTCTCTCCCACTCCCTCCCTCTCTCTCTCACTGAATCCCTCTATCTCTCCCCTCTACCCATAACCCTAAACCCTTAACCCTCAACCCTTAAACCCTCTACCCTCTACCCTTAACCCTATCTCCCTTTATCTCTCTCCCACTCCCTCCCTCTCTCTCTATCAAATCTCTCCCTCCTAGCACCACTCCCTCTCTTAGGTCACTCTCTCTCTCTCACTTAGTCACTCTATCTCAAGTCTAAAATTTTGAGGAATTTTCTCTCTGCCACTTGACCTAGGTCTCCATTTCAAAACCCTTGCCCCCATGAATTAGTAGGATTTTATTCCCTAGAGCATGCAAATGCTATAATTTGAGGTTGACCTGCTTGGTCATTCATCGACCCCTTAAGTCACCTCTTGAGCCATTTGGCATGTCAGTTCACCGGCCCCATTAGCTTGAAGAATTGGTCATCATTTTCCCTCTGCATTATGTCTTCTCCTAAAGTTGGGTTTTAATTTTAATCTGGTGATGTAAGCCTAAGCCATTAACCCCAATGGTCATGTGCTGAAGGCTTAGCCAAATCCTTTCATTAAATACTAACTGTGCAATGTGTAGGTTTTTCAGATTCGAACATATGGGAGAAGATCTCAATCATGCCCCGCTAGTTTGCAAACCTAAGGTGTCGGCCTATTATTTGGTGTGAGGTCAGCAAAAGGCAGATGTGTGTCTTGTATGGAATGTGGGGCCCAATCTCCACTATTGAGCTCATAACCCATGGTTTTAGATCGACAACCAAGATCAAAAGCTAATGTAAATTTTTGTCATTCCCCACTAGCTCGCAAGAGGAAGATGAAGGTTGGTTAAAAGCCACAAGGTCAACAAGATTGCGATGCATAGCTCCAGTTATTTAGTTTGCAAAGTGCATAGGACCTACCGACATGGTAATTGGTTTTCAAGATGGATTAATGTTATTGGTCATGAGGAAGGTCAACGATGCTTCATTGGATGTCAAACCGAGTTAGCTCGAGATAAACCATTTGATCTGCCAACTCTTCAAGAGATCAGAGGGCAGTATTCAAATTTGGAAAATGGCACATGGTGGTCATTTTATCATACAACTGGTGAAGCATTAATGAATTATTCCTCGCTTGTGTAGTCATGTCGATCTCAATCTATGTGAAGATGTTGTTGTTGGAAATCATGAAGGGTGATCTGCGGATTCTCATGCAGCTCAAGTTAAACAATGACAGTACATACGCCACCAAATTTCCATGTTTGCACATGCATTTTTACTAAGCATTGATGAAGGTTTCCATTACCTCACACAATAAATACAAGAGGAATTAACTACTAATTGTGTCATTCTTGTAGCAGTTAAAGCACTTTCTGGGCTGAGTCTAATCAAGTTTGAGTGCTTGTTTGACAAGAGAAAATGAGTAAGTCAGTAAGGAGGTCTGTTCATTTGAGCTCACAAAATCTCAGTCCTACTATTCAAGAAGGTGATTTGGTTGACAATCCTAGGCTTGTGCCCACTAGATGCAATAGAAGGTTGCAATCCAAAACGTTGCTGCTCAATTGGTAGATGAAAAAAGAAAGCAGTCAATGTGCTCTATTACTGGTGTCAGTAGGAAAATAAGGTATGGGCATGGCTCCTTTGGATGCCAACACTTTCCCATTGACCTTACAAGAAACACTTCTGATGGTGTAACCGAGACTGACTCTGACTATTGTCGGTATTTAGCTTGCTTCAATCACAGTGTGCCCTCTGATGAGGAAGTGATATCTGTGGTGCCATTGGCGGTTAAAACCCCAAGCAGATGAACTAGAACCATATTGGGAAAGGACAAGAAAGAAGAGGAGGCTAAGGTTTCATCTCCTCCTCTAGCAACAACTAGAAGCGGGTGTGTATACCGGGGTCTGAGTGTTGGTAAGGGTAGGGCAGCAGGTAAATAAGAAGTTGTTGTGTGAGATATAAAATCTTGTGTTGATGATGTTGTTGTTGGTGGTGGTGTTGGTTCTCTGTGTGTGGCACATTTTGATGTCGATTGTGTTCCTTCATGGCAATTTAGTTGCCCGGTTTTTTTGCGTGGATAGCGACAAAGGGGATTTTGATGACAATTTGTGTTCCCTTTTCTGATGGTAGTTACAACTTTAGCTTTCCCCAGTTGCACTATGTTTTGCAGATTCAATGTGTGGGAAGTTTTGAAATGAAAGTCAAATGCAATGGAGATTTTGTTCAAATGAAACTTTGTGATGAAATTACATTTGAGCCCGAAGCTTGTTGCTCCCTTGTCATATAAAAGGGAATTCAAGGCTCATTTGTAGGGAGAGAACTGATGAAAGCTCTAGCTAGGTTTTGAGTTGAATATATGGGTAGAAAGATAGGAATAGAATAGATAGCCTATTTTGAGTTTTGGATGAATATATGAAAATTATCTTAAATTGTATGCAAATATGACTTATAAGCATGAATAAATGCATAATTCTAATATATTTTCTCTCCTTATGTGGATTTGAGTGAATTTTGAATGAAATGATAATGATGTTGTCATTCTTCTTTTGAGAATTTGTTCAATTGTGTGTCTATGTTTTTGATTTCATTCAAGAAAATCAATTAAATGCTTAAATAGAGTCATAAGTTTACAATTATTTACAAAGGATTTGATAAGTAGTAATATATTAGAGAATTGAGCTCCATAATGCAAGGTATTATATGAGTAGTCCATTCTATTAAATTCTTGGGTCATTTCAGCTAATGGTAAATGGGTAACTAAATATTTAACTGAAGGAATAAAAGAATAATATGTAAATGGGTCACTCACTCACTCCCTATATCTCTCTCCCCTTAACCCTAAACCCTTAAACCCTCTACCCTCTACCCTTAACCCTCCCTTCCTTTATATCTCTCTCTCTCTCTCAAGTCTCTCCCTCCTAGCACCACTCCCTCTCAAAGGTCTCTCTCTCACTCACTCACTCACTCTATCTCAAGTCTCTCTCTCCTACCCCATATCCCTCTCTTAGGTCTTTCTCTCACTCACTCACTCCCATCTACCCATAACCCTAAACCCTTAACCCTCTACCCTCTACCCTCTCTCTCTCAAGTCTCTCCCTCCTACCCCCTCTCCCTCTCTTAGGTGTCTCTCTCTCACTCATTCTCTCTATCTCTCTCCCCTCTACCCTTAAATATAAACCTTAAACCCTTAACCCTTAAACTCTAAACCCTCTATCCTCTATCTATCTCCTAATACTCCCTCCCTCCCTCTCTATCAAGTCTCACCCTCCTACTACCTCTCCTTCTCGCAGGTCTCTCTCTCACTCACTCACTCCTATCTTTTTCCTCTCTACCCTTAACCCTCTACCCTCTATCTCTCTCCCACTCCCTCCCTCTCTCTCTCATAGAATCCCTTTATCTCTCTCCTCTCTACCCATAACCCTAAACCCTAAACCCTTAACCCTTAAACTCCAAACCCTTACACCCTCTACCCTCTACCCTCTCTCTCTCTCTCTCAAGTCTCTCCCTCCTACTCCCTCTCCCTCCCTTAGGTCTCTCTCTATCTCTCTCACTCCCTCTATGTGTCCCCTCTACCCTTAAACCCTAAACCCTTAACCCTAAACCCTAAACCCTAGCCCTTAAACTATAAACCCTAAACCCTCTACCCTCTACGTTTAACCCTCTACCTTTATCTCTCTCCCACTCCCTTCCTCTTTCCCTCTCTCTCTCAAGTCTCACCCTCCTACCCCCCTCTCCCTCAAGTCTCTCTCTCACTCACTCTTATCTCCCTCTCCTCTACCCTTAACCCTCTACCTTCTACCCCTACCCTAACCCTCTACTCTCTATCTCTCCCACTCCTCCCTCTCTCTCTCAATCCCTATCTCTCTCCTCTACCCATAACCCTAAACCCTTAACCCTTAAACCCTCTACCCCTAACTCTACCCTCTCTCTCTAAATTCTCTCCCTCCTACCCCATCTCCCTCTCTCGGTCTCTCTCTCTCACACTCTCTATCTCTCTCCCTCTACTACCCTTTAACCCTAAACCTTAAACCCTTAAACCTTAAACACTAAACCCTTAAACCCTTAACCCTTAAACTCTAAACCCTTAATATTAGGTGTGTATTAAAACATTATAAAAGTATAAATTTTTGGAGTTCTATTAGGAATTGAATGATAAATTACAATGAATGGGAAAATCTAAGGCACTTTAATATTTTCAACTAAAAAGTTAGAGTTCTATTTGGATTAGTGTTCACTTACGGTTAGGTTTAGGGTTCAATTAATGTTCAATTTGGGTTAGGATTGAGGATGAGGTTGGGGTTTAATTAAGGTTATGAATTCAATAAGAGTTCAAATAGGGTCAAGGTTAGCGTTGGGGTTAAGGTTTAACTAGGATAAGAATTATTGTTAGGGTTAGGATTAGAGTTCAAATATAGTTCAAAGTTAGGGTTATGTTACAATTAGGACTACTATTCAATAAATGTTCAATTAGGGTTAATACTTAATTAAGGTTAGTTTTAAAGTTCAATTAGTGATTGGGTTAGGGTTGGGATTATGAATCAAGTAGGTCTGTAATGCCCCTCCGTTTTGGTCATTCTTGAAATTTAGGAAGTTGGTTGTTTGGTGGCCATGTCATTTTCGCTTGTTATGTGTGGTTGGTGATTTGCTAAGTCATGAGGATTTTGGGATTGCATTATTTAATTTGATTTTTATGTTAGACAATATCACTAATATTATTACTAGATGTAATTTATTAAATTAATCTAATTTTTAAGGTCACTTGGTTTGGTTTGGGATCAATAAAGAGCTAGATTTAATAATAAATGTAAATTGTATTATCATTGAAAATTTCTTATTTTAAGATGAAAGAAATATAATTGTAAGTAAATGAATTTAATAAAAATAATTATTGTCTAATGAGTGAATTTAATTAAGAAATTTAAAATTGAGAAAATATTAACGTAGATAAAATATTAAAAAAATTGAACGCAATATTGAATAAGGATTAAAGCAACGAAATCAATTGAAAAATGGAAAAAGAATAGTTTATTGCTAAATAAATAAATAGTAATAAAGCATCGTGATAAGATTTTGGGAAGAGGAAATGGAAAGAAAAGCTGGAAAAGATGATAGAGGCTCTATCTTCCTCTGTTTCACCTCCTCCTAGGTAGAGATTTCAATCATGGAAACTCATAAATTAGAATTCAAGAGACAACTCTGGGGGAGGAGATCATGAGAATAAAAGAAAATTTGGGGGTGGTTCTCAGGGAATTTTTGTGGACTTTGAAAAGGGGGATCTATCTTCATTTTTTGGGAATCTCAAAAGAAAAGGCCCACATCCCTACATCCATACCCTATGATTGAAATTTTTTCTTTACCCATGCATTGGAGCGAGTTCTCCCTATGATCCAATCTAAGACTAGTCCCCCCACAAAATATCCATTGGATTTCCTGTGAGCAATAATGAAGAGGAAATATTTGAATCACTGTCAGCAGTAATTAAGAAGATATATTTGAATCACCTTCTTATTCATCTGTTGTTAATGATTATTGGGATCATTTTGGTATGCTTTAAATGGCGGGGTTCTATTTTCATCTAGGCATGTTAGATTGCATGGCTACGACTTAGCCAAGTTCTTTTCTATCTTGGATCATCCATTTTCTTTAATTATTTCAGTTAGGCACTTTCAACAATATATCGCCCTCAGTGCTTTGGCAGTTTTCCTTAGGTAATGTAAATGCTCTGGTTATTGCTTTTAAATTGGGGAATTTGTATATATATTTTACTCATGTCTATTACATGCCTTAATAAAACATCAAGTCTCAAGTCTAAATTATACAAACATCTTTCTCTTTGAAACTTATTAGTTTAAGAATCATTTCATATTCTTGAACCCAACATTTCTTAGATCTCTAGGACTATCTCAGACGATAGAGAGGGAGGTATCTTATTGCTTTAAAACATGGATATCTGCCCTTTGGTATTGAATGAACAGTCATAATATTTCAATTCTTCCATCAATTGTTGTAAATAATCTCCCTAATTCTTATTGTAATCTGTCACAACGTCATCACTAGAGCGTGGTATGGTGTATTGATTTAAATAACCTCCTTGTTTTTTTTTACCCTCTCACAGATGTAGCACATGAACATAGAATGTTGTAGAGTTTTAAAGCACCTCTCTGTGTTCATTGTCGACATGTCTAAGCTACAGCGCTTAAGCATAATAGGAATTTTAAAGGTATAAATAACCTACTTGATGCTACTAACAATCTATCGCAGTTGCAACATTTTTTTATTTTTTTTAAATGATAATAATGCAAGATGGTGGCAATATTTCTAGATTCATGTATTCACTTTCTAATATACTTGGCAACCTATCACTGTTATTCCATTTAGAGTTGAGCCATTGTACATAATTAAATAGTCTCCCTAAAACCATTGGCAACCCGTCACAGCTACAACTTTTAGACTAGCAAAGGTGTAGTAAATCAAATAATCTCTCTGGTTTCATTGATAACCTGTCTCAGTGGCGCACTTGAACATGGTAGGGCGTATAGATTTAAATAAACTCTCTGATTCTGTTTGCAACCTGTCTCAGCCGTCTCACCTGGTCATAATGGGAAGTTTAAAAGTTTAAATAATCTCTCTAGTTTCATTGTCAATCTGTCTCAGCCATGGCGCTATGCATTGTTTGTGGATTCCCATTAATAATGGTAATTATTTTGATGGTAGATCATTTCTTTATAATGGAATTAGTGGAAATGAAGATTTTTTTTTAAGGTGCTAGTAAAGAATGGTTCCCCTCTTAGCTATAATTATATAGAGAATCGTTACTTGCGTATGTCAAATGTTAGAAAAGAATGTTCTCTTGATTGTAAAATTAAATGATTATACTATATAATGAAAATTGGTAACACATTAGAATATTGGGGAAAAGAGTTATGCCTTTTTATAAATGAATAGGTTCTTACTTATACAGTGAAATTAGATGGTCATATAGTTTTAGTTAAGAAGAAAATTGGCGTTGTAATGTAGTGTTGGTGAAATTAGTTATCCTTTTAAGTATTATTAGAATATTAATTGGCTAATTATGTTTATATATATGTATATAGCTATAGGAATGATTATAAATCCTGAATGGGAATAAAAGAAATTGGTTGGAATGCTTTTATAACTTCTTTTATTTAATTCAACTTTATGTTGAGCATAGTGAGATGTTAGTAAGATATGTGAATATAGTCTTTAATGAGTTAAAATGATTTCTTATGAAGTGAAGAGTAAAATCGTAGATGATAGTTCAATTATTTTTTTTGAAGTTTATTTTTGATTTGTTAGATTAGTATTTTGAGGGTGATAAGATATGCCTTGGGATAATTATGATATGTGATTATAGAGTTCCTTTATTTATTTTATACTAATTCTTATTGAACGAATGGATAAATTGTATTTGAATGGTCATTGTTCATTTAAGGGTAATTTGGTGTATCCTATTTGTGGTGTCCTCGTTGGAATTGCTTGGCTTCGAAAGTGATTTCACTCTGTTGGGTTCATGTCGATTTATGTGTGATTTGACAAATCCTTTCATTGTGACTTTTCTTGAGTTGACGTGAGTTGGGGGTCTTCTTTAAGTTAAATTGTGTTGCTATTCATTTAACCTTACGTGGTGAATTCTTGGTTTGTTTTGAGTTGTGGGGGTCTTATTAATTGATTTTGTGGTGGAGTATTTTGGATACTAATGCGATGCTTGGTTGTGATAAGTTTATGCTTCTTATTGAATGCAGTCTTCCCACTTTTATTATTTTGGTGAAAAATTAAATTATATTGTTGTCATGTTTGTTGATTTTTGTCAAAGGTCATTTTTTTACCAACTGTATGGGTATCTTGTGAGGAGGAAATTGAGGTCTCCCTTAGATGCTTGGTTGCATGCTTTTACCTTTGTTGTTGAAGGATTGTTTCTGGATGGTTCCGTGTCAGTGTGAATGCTTTTGGAGACTAATTTTGATTCATGGAATCCTTTGTCATTTAATTTGTGTTGCAATGTAATTGGGAATTCGTGTTTTGTTTATGAGTTGTGGATAGTTGATCTTCTTGAATTTCCAATTTATTTCGTATCGAAGTTGGTTATGTAGTCTGGATGGAGTTGTTGATCTTATTTTAATGTTTTCACTCATTATATTTGAATTGAAAATAGTTCTTTGAGGTCTTGCATTTATTGTTGTCAGTTCTTCATGGGGAAACCCCAGTGTAAGCCCTTTGAGATTCTTCCAGTGGCTTGATTATATTGTTGGTCAATGTTCCTCATTTTATGTGCTCTTGACATGGCAAGATATTGGTATCATTATTTTGAAAGGGTTGTATGAAACTTTGTGAGACTCTGATTTTGTACTTGTTAGCAAGATGGGTAATGCCTCACACACTTTTATGTTGTGATTCTTTGTTCAAATTATGATGGTACAACCCTTGGTTGTTTTTGGTTTGATGTTGTTGGGTCTCTAGGGAGAGTGGCTCCTTGTGGGGGTCGACATCCTGTTTAAGGGGAAGGGCACAGGATAACCCACGAGTGAGTTAGTAATCAAGTGAAAACCTAATAATTAACTTAGGAGGGTTGGGTAGTAATATCATTATAAGATTTAAAAAATAGATGACTCATCTTCATTAGTGCTTCTGCAGACTAATGGAAGGCTGAGAAGGCTGTGGTCGGCAAGGTCGTGACCTCTTCTTCACGAAAGGTTTACGGCTCCGCATGAGTCACCCTATGGACCGGCGCCTCCAGTTGGGAGGAAGGGCACATGATAGCCATAGATGGGACCAGTGCCTCTAGTTGGGAGGAAGAGCACAGGATAGCCCATGTAGGACTATGCGATGACACTCTCCCCTAGTTGCCTAGGTGTTTTACTTTATTGTGTCCCTCTGGAAGTATGTTATGGGAGTTGGTTTAGATTGTGGTTGAATGAACTTATACTGATACATCTTTGGTGTACTTTGTGGTCTTGTATGATCTCTTATGACCTTGTACTCTTATGGTTCTATGTTATTGTATTATTTAATTGCAATTTGGAATTGTACTATCTTTATTAATTCAGTTGGATTTGGAAGTGTTTCATGATCATCCTTTGGTTACTTGTTTATTGGTCATTGCTTTGATTGATGTGATGAGATTTATGATTTTAAGTTATTATGTTGACTCTTGGATGTTGTTGATTATGTCATTGTAATCCTTTAGTTTTATGATACTTTTGTATGTTGTTGAGTCTTGTGGTTTCGTGTTTGGATGTTCTTGGTTGAGGACTCTTTCTTGTCAGCTCCTTAGCACAGGGGGTGGGTCTTCAGACCTACGTGGTCGGGTGGAACGTGCTAAGCACCCCATTGGGTCCCCAGTCGAGGATCGAGAGGTGTGGATTGGTGTTGTTATGGCGACTCTAGAGTTGTATCTGTCTTGGATCCACTTATGATATTGTTTATTCCTCTATTCATTTGCATCATGTTATATTGTTGTATGTTTTCCATTCATATTTGGAAACACTTTTGTAACATTGTACCTCTAGAACATTGTACTGTAATGTAACATTAAACCTTGTATGGATATTGGCCATGGTGGTTGTTATTCATTGTGTTGATTTAATCATGTATATGTTGTATTTACAGACATAAATGGTTTCTTATCAATGAATTTTCATGTATGTGTTATATTTGTTAATGTTTACTTTGTTATGGATTATATTTTTGGATTTTATTGTTTATTGTCATTGTGTGGATCTAAGTCACGTAATGACTCCTCGTGTACCCCAAGGGATGTATGTGCTAATGAATCTACTTAAATGAAATTCATGTCAGGACTTAATGTGTATTACATGTATGTTATGTTAACTGTAAAAAAAAATTGTGTTGTAATTATTGTTTAATTGTCCTTTAGGGTTCGCACGACGGGGTGTTACAACATGGTATCAGAGCATAGGTTCATACACTGGGTACTATGTGTGCTCACTATGTAACCTTGCACTTAGACCCATGAGTCTTGAGTTTTACTTTTCTTTTGTCATTGTTGTGAACCTGAGTTTCTGCTATTAACCGGTGTCGGGTCGATGGTGTAGGAAACTGATGGGAAAGGATAGGACCCTCGGTGTAGTGTGCAATGCATCGATATCCATCCTATCGGGGATGCTCTATGGACCCTTGAGTTTTAGTGTGATGTGTTATTGGTGATGTGTTTTATGTGTGTGAATATGTCAAGTGTGGGTGGAATCTGTGATTTTGTTGTCCTTGAGTGATGAATTATGTTTTCTTGAATCTGTGAAGGTGTAAAATCTTACTTTTTTTTATTGAAATTGATGTGAGATTTGGTGTTGAATAATGGTTAAAGTGGAGTTCTTTGTGTAAAATTTATGAGTTTTAACGAAGATGTGAGGTTGTGTGGATAATTATGCTATGATTTTTAGTAGAATCTAGTATCTTGAGGTTAAGATGCAACTTGAATTATTGGTACTAATGTGCAATGTTCTATGGTAGCTTTTGATTTACAGGAAGTTGGCTTCAGAAACGTAGTGATGAAGGTAATGCAATTGTAATATGTAGGTATAGATACTTATAATTTCAAGTAGTAATTCATTTTGATATAGTAGATGAATTAGGTTTATGGTTAGCATCCTTATGCGAATATTACCTAACTAATAAGAAGCAAACTGTTTATGAGTTACTAGAATTGTTTTGACTATTATGTGTGGTTTAGTGGGAGGGACAGTGTGGTATCACTCGCTCGTGAGTGCCCTACTATGCTGGGAGTTCCTCTCACGATGTATTTGTGATATATATGTATTGTGCACAATGTTTGTTTGCATGCAGGATTGCAGGAACTAAGTCTCGATTCCACCTGCATTGTCAGGACAGGGCGAGCATTATATACACCCAATGGGTTTGACATTGAACATAGGAACTGACAAGAAAGTTTCCCCAACCTAGTTCGTCATCTATCCTAGTGTTTGACAAATTGGTCTGGTTGCTACCCCGTCACCACTTTTGTTTTGGTATCATTTCTTTATTTTTCGTGTGTTTAATTTTCATTGCTTACTTGGTGACATTTAATTGATGATTAATGTGTTGATGTGTTTATGATTATTAATATTATTGTTAGTTTATGGTGTTACCATGTTTGTGCATGGGCTTGACTTCCAGGAGTAAGTCGATGTCTATGGGGGGAGGATGTAATGCCCCTCCATTTTGGTCATTCTTGAAATTTAGGAAGTTGGTTGTTTGGTGGCCATGTCATTTTCGCTTGTTACGTGTGGTTGGTGATTTGCTAAGTCATGAGGATTTTGGGATTGCATTATTTAATTTGATTTTTATGTTAGACAATATCACTAATATTATGACTAGATGTAATTTATTAAATTAATCTAATTTTTAAGGTCACTTGGTTTGGTTTGGGATCAATAAAGAGCTAGATTTAATAATAAATGTTAATTGTATTATCATTGAAAATTTCTTATTTTAAGATGAAAGAAATATAATTGTAAGTAAATGAAATTAATAAAAATAATTATTGTCTAATGAGTGAATTTAATTAAGAAATTTAAAATTGAGAAAATATTAACGTAGATAAAATATTAAAAAAATTTGAACTCAAGATTGAATAAGGATTAAAGCAAGGAAATCAATTGAAAAATGGAAAAAGAATAGTTTATTTCTAAATAAATAAATAGTAATAAAGCATCGTGATAAGATTTTGGGAAGAGGAAATGGCAAAAAAAAAAAAGCTGGAAAAGATGATAGATGCTTTATCTTCCTCTGTTTCACCACCTCCCAGGCAGAGATTTCAATCATGGAAACTCATAAATTAGAATTCAAGAGACAACTCTTGGGGAGAAGATCATGAGAATAAAAGAAAATTTGGGGGTGGTTCTTAGGGAATTTCTGTGGAATTTGAAAAGGGGGATCTATCTTCATTTTTTGGGAATCTCAAAAGAAAAGGCCCACATCCATACATCCATACCCTATATTGAAATTTCTTCTTTACCCATGCATTGGAGCGAGTTCTCCCTATGATCCAATCTAAGACTGGCCCCCCCAAAAAATATGCAGTGGATTTCCTGTGAGCAGTAATGAAAAGGAAATATTTGAATCACTGTGAGCAGTAATTAAGAAGATATATTTGAATCACCTTCTTATTCGTCTACTGTTAATGATTATTGGGATCGTTTTGGTATGCTTTAAATGGAGGGGTTCTATTTTCATCCAGGCATGTTAGATTGCATGGCTACGACTTAGCCAGGTTCTTTTCTATCTTGGATCTTCCATTTTCTTTAATTATTTCGGTTAGGCACTTTCAACAATATATCGCCCTCAGTGCTTTGGTAGTTTTCCTTAGGTAATGTAAATGCTCTGGTTATTGCTTTTAAATTGGGGAATTTGTATATATATTTTACTCATGTCTATTACATGCCTTAATAAAACATCAGGTCTCAAGTCTAAATTATACAAACATCTTTCTCTTTGAAACTTATTAGTTTAAGAATCGTTTCATATTCTTGAACCCAACATTTCTTAGATCTCTACGACTATCTCAGATGATAGAGAGGGATCTATCTTATTGCTTTAAAACATGGATATCCGCCCTTTGGTATTGAATGAACAGTCATAATATTTCAATTCTTCCATCAATTGTTGTAAATAATCTCCCTGATTCTTATTGTAATCTGTCACAACGTCATCACTAGAGCGTGGTATGGTGTATTGATTTAAATAACCTCCTTGTTTTTTTTTACCCTCTCACAGATGTAGCACATGAACATAGAATGTTGTAGAGTTTTAAAGCACCTCTCTGTGTTCATTGTCGACATGTCTAAGCTACAGTGCTTAAGCATAATAGGAATTTTAAAGGTATAAATAACCTACTTGATGCTACTAACAATCTATCGCAGTTGCAACATTTTTTTATTTTTTTTAAATGATAATAATGCAAGATGATGGCAATATTTCTAGATTCATGTATTCACTTTCTAATATACTTGGAAACCTATCACTGTTATGCCATTTAGAGTTGAGCCATTGTACATAATTAAATAGTCTCCCTAAAACCATTGGCAACCCGTCACAGCTGCAACTTTTAGACTAGCAAAGGTGTAGTAAATCAAATAATCTCTCTGGTTTCATTGATAACCTGTCTCAGTGGCGCACTTGAACATGGTAGGGTGTATAGATTTAAATAAACTCTCTGATTTTGTTTGCAACCTGTCTCAGCCATCTCACTTGGTCATAATGGGAAGTTTAAAAGTTTAAATAATCTCTCTAGTTTCATTGTCAATCTGTCTCAGCCATGGCGCTATGCATTGTTTGTGGATTCCCATTAATAATGGTAATTATTTTGATGGTAGATCATTTCTTTATAATGGAATTAGTGGAAATGAAGATTTTTTTTTAAGGTGCTAGTAAAGAATGGTTCCCCTCTTAGCTATAATTATATAGAGAATCGTTACTTGTGTATGTCAAATGTTAGAAAAGAATGTTCTCTTGATTGTAAAATTAAATGATTATACTTTATAATGAAAATTGGTAACACATTAGAATATTGGGGAAAAGAGTTATGCCTTTTTATAAATGAATAGGTTCTTACTTATACAGTGAAATTAGATGGTCATATAGTTTTAGTTAAGAAGAAAATTGGCGTTGTAATGTAGTGTTGGTGAAATTAGTTATCCTTTTAAGTATTATTAGAATATTAATTGGCTAATTATGTTTATATATATGTATATAGCTATAGGAATGATTATAAATCCTGAATGGGAATAAAAGAAATTGGTTGGAATGCTTTTATAACTTCTTTTATTTAATTCAACTTTATGTTGAGCATAGTGAGATGTTAGTAAGATATGTGAATATAGTCTTTAATGAGTTAAAATGATTTCTTATGAAGTGAAGAGTAAAATCGTAGATGATAGTTCAATTGTTTTTTTTGAAGTTTATTTTTGATTTGTTAGATTAGTATTTTGAGGGTGATAAGATATGCCTTGGGATAATTATGATATGTGATTATAGAGTTCCTTTATTTATTTTATACTAATTCTTATTGAACGAATGGATAAATTGTATTTGAATGGTCATTGTTCATTTAAGGGTAATTTGGTGTATCCTATTTGTGGTGTCCTCGTTGGAATTGCTTGGCTTCGAAAGTGATTTCACTCTGTTGGGTTCATGTCGATTTATGTGTGATTTGACAAATCCTTTCATTGTGAATTTTCTTGAGTTGACGTGAGTTGGGGGTCTTCTTTAAGTTAAATTGTGTTGCTATTCATTTAACCTTACATGGTGAATTCTTGGTTTGTTTTGAGTTGTGGGGGTCTTATTAATTGATTTTGTAGTGGAGTATTTTGGATACTAATGCGATGCTTGGTTGTGATAAGTTTATGCTTCTTATTGAATGCAGTCTTCCCACTTTTATTATTTTGGTGAAAAATTAAATTATATTGTTTTCATGTTTGTTGATTTTTGTCAAAGGTCATTTTTTTACCAACTGTATGGGTATCTTGTGAGGAGGAAATTGAGGTCTCCCTTAGATGCCTGGTTGCATGCTTTTACCTTTGTTGTTGAAGGATTGTTTCTAGATGGTTCCGTGTCAGTGTGAATGCTTTTGGAGACTAATTTTGATTCATGGAATGCTTTTTCATTTAATTTGTGTTGCAATGTAATTGGGAACTCGTGTTTTGTTTATGAGTTGTGGATAGTTGATCTTCTTGAATTTCCAATTTATTTCGTATCGGAGTTGGTTATGTAGTCTGGATGGAGTTGTTGATCTTATTTTAATGTTTTCGCTCATTATATTTGAATTGAAAATAGTTCTTTGAGGTCTTGCATTTATTATTGTCAGTTCTTCATGGGGAAACCCCAGTGTAAGTCCTTTGAGATTCTTCCAGTGGCTTGATTATATTGTTGGTCAATGTTCCTCATTTTATGTGCTCTTGACATGGCAAGATATTGGTATCATTATTTTGAAAGGGTTGTATGAAACTTTGTGAGACTCTGATTTTGTACTTGTTAGCGAGATGGGTAATGCCTCACACGCTTTTATGTTATGATTCTTTGTTCAAATTATGATGGTACAACCCTTGGTTGTTTTTGGTTTGATGTTGTTGGGTCTCTAGGAAGAGTGGCTCCTCATGGGGTCCAGCACCCCGTTTAAGGGGAAGGGCACAGGATAACCCATGAGTGAGTTAGTAATCAAGTGAAAACCTAATAATTAACTTAGGAGGGTTGGGTAGTAATATCATTATAAGATTTAAAAAAAATGGATGCCTCATCTTCATTAGTGCTTCCACAGACTAATGGAAGGCTAAGAAGTCCATGGTCGGCAAGGTCGTGACCTCGTCTTCATGAGAGGTTTACGGCTCCGCATGAGTCACCCTAAAGACCGGCGCCTCCAGTTGGGAGGAAGGGCACATGATAGCCATAGATGGGACCGGTGCCTCCAGTTTGGAGGAAGAGCATAGGATAGCCCATGTAGGACTATGCGATGACACTCTCCTCTAGTTGCCCAGGTGTTTTACTTTATTGTGTCCCTCTGGAAGTATGTTATGGGAGTTGGTTTAGATTGTGGTTGAATGAACTTATACTGATACATCTTTGATGTACTTTGTAGTCTTTTATGATCTCTTATGACCTTGTACTCTTATGGTTCTATGTTATTGTATTATTTAATTGCAATTTGGAATTGTACTATGTTTATTAATTCAGTTTGATTTGGAAGTGTTTCATGATCATCCTTTGGTTACTTGTTTACTGGTCATTGCTTTGATTTATGTGATGAGATTTATGATTTTAAGTTATTATGTTGACTCTTGGATGTTGATTATGTCATTGTAATCCTTGAGTTTTATGATACTTTTGTATGTTGTTGAGTCTTTTAGTTCCGTGTTTGAATGTTCTTGGTTGAGGACTCTTTCTTGTCAGCTCCTTAGCACAAGGGGTGGGTCTTCAGACCTACGTGGTCGGGTGGAACGTGCTAAGCACCCCATTGGGTCCCCAGTCAAGGATTGAGAGGTGCGGATTGGTGCTGTTGTGGCGACTCCAGAGTTGTATCTGTCTTGGAGCCAGTTATGATATTGTGTATTCCTCTATTCATTTGCATCATGTTATATTGTTGTATGTTTTTCGTTCATATTTGGAAACACTTTTGTAACATTGTACCTCTAGAACATTGTATTGTAATGTAACATTAAACCTTGTGTGGATATTGGCCATGGCAATTGTTATTCATTGTGTTGAGTTAATCATGTATATGTTGTATTTACATACACAAATGGTTTCTTATCAATGAATTTTCATGTATGTGTTATATTTGTTAATGTTTACTTTGTTATGGATTATATTTTTTTATTTTATTGTTGATTGTCATTGTGTGGATCTGAGTCGCATAATGACTCCTTGTGTACCCCAAGGGATGTATGTGCTAATGAATCTACTTAAATGAAATTCATGTCAGGACTTATTGTGTATTACATGTATGTTATGTTAACTTTAAAAAAAAATTGTGCTGTAATTATTGTTTAATTGTCCTTTAGGGTTCGCACGATGGGGCGTTACAAGGTTTGGGTTAGGGTTTGATTAGAGTTAGGTTTAGGGTTTAGTTAGAGTTAGGGTTAGGGTTAGGGGTAGAATTCAATTATGCTTAGTGGTCAATTACAATTAAATTTAGTGTTCAATTAGGGTAAGGGTTAGAGTCCAAAAGGGTTAGGGTTTAACTAGGGTTAGGATTAGAATAGAATAAATTTTTGTGTTTAATTATGATATCTAGAATTTAGTATAATTTTAGAAAATGAAATGATTTGGGCACAAAGAAAAAAAATAGAAAAATTAATTTTATATAGATCTTATTTCTTAATTTATTCTAAAATTCTAATTAATAATTGTTTAATTAATTTAAAATGAATATTTAATTTAATTTAATTTAATTGTATTAGATAATTAGTAAGACTAAATAGATAATAAATATTTTATGGATCTTAAAAATTAGAATTTAGTTTAATTTTATTTGTAATGCCAAATATTAAAATTTTAGATTGAAATACTTAATTTATTTTAAAATATTTATAATTAATGTTGAATTTATAAACTAATATTAAGACATTAATAAATATAAACCTAATAATATGTTATTAGTGTTGAAAAATGAGGTGTTTTCTTAGCTTAATACTCTGTAAAACTTTATTATTATTGATCTAAGTAAGCTCTTTCTTTGTAACATATATTCTTTTTGGGTGATTATCTTGATTAATTCATTTTATTGTTGTAGAATGAAGAGAGAAGTTGATAGAAGAACTAGACATGATATTAGAAAGATCACACAAGATATAACGTGGAGAAACCCTTTTGGGAAAAAAATCCACCAAGAATTATTCTATGATTCAATCTCTAAATTACAATAGCTCCAATTCTTTCTTGAGAATGCTTCTTTTGTCTTTGTCAATCTTCTTCCCACCTACAATAATAAACTCTCACAACTCTATTCAGCTTGCTTGAGATAAATAGGCTTTAATCAGCTTTGTAAACTCAACATGAGTTACAATTACAATGCACAAGCCCTATCCCTAAAAGGTAAGCCATATCTCATGCAAATAGGGTTATCTCATGAAGAACAATGCTAAAACATGTTCTTCATCCATTTGGGCATCCCAAACTGACGCTACAACTCAACCTTCATTATGTTGATAATTCCAAAGCTCTTCCTTAAAGTTGGCACCCTTAAGTAATCCTACTTAACTGAGCCTTCAGAAATATCTTATCATGCATGAGAGGTAAATCCAAGAAAGCATCTTGGGCACCCAAGTTGGCTCCAAGTGATTTCTAGTTAACTGAAACATTTACTCAACACCATTCATGCAAGAATAGTCATCCCTTGTTAACTGGAGGTAGTCCTATTATCTGTCATACAAATCATTGTTATTAGTCATGCATTCCAAGTTAACTAAATCTAACTACATGCACTTGCATGAAATTGAAGATAACTGAACCATAACTGAACTGAACTGAACTAAACTAATTCTGAATTGAACTGAACTAAACTAAAGTGATCTAAATTGAACTAAACTAAACTGAACTTCAAACATGCAAACATCAAATCCTAACTCCTAGGATCTTTTCATGCATTCAAAAGTGTTAACTGTTACTCTGTATAGTTAACTAAACACAAGGTGAGTGTCACCTTACCATGTGTGCACCCACATGTTCCTATTATTTAGGAATAACTACAAATGTCAATTTCATGTTTTATTTCATCCAAATAATTAATCTCATCCTAATCTTAGTGTTGTTGAACACATTCCATGAACTTAGGAGGTACATGAAATAATTAATGTTTATGATTTGCAATTAAATGACATCCTATTTCCAACAATTAGGATTAGGGTTAGTGTTAGTATTAAATTAGGGTTATAATTATGGTTCAATTGTGTTAGGGTATAATTAGGGTTAGTGCTTATTAAGGGTTAGGGTTCAATTAGGGCTAGGATTTAAATAGGCTTAGGGTTAGGGTTAGAAATAGTGTTTAATTAATATTAGAGTTAAAAATAGGGTTCAATTAGGCTTAGGGTTAAAATTATGATTCAATTAGGCTTAGGGTTCAATTCAAGGTATGATTATATTTCAACTAGGGTTATGATTCAATTATGGTTAGGGTTTTGGTAAATTATAATTATCTCACATATACATGAGTTTGGGGTTAGAGCTAGGATCTTGATTTAATTAATCTTAGCCTTAAGGTTAAGGTTAGGGTTCAATTAAGCTCAAGGTTAGGGTTAAGGTTAAGGTCGGGGTTTGATTAGGGTTATAATTAGAGTTAAGGTTGTCATGAGAACTATGGTTAGTGTTAAACTAAGGATTATGAATAACATTAGAATTATGGTTAGGGTTAGAATTATAATTAAGATTATAATTAGGGTTGGGATTAACATTAGGGTTAAGGTTACATTAGGTTTACCATTTAATTAGAGTTGGGGTTCTAGGATAAAGCTTGGGTTCAATGATAGGGTTAGGGTTGGGGTTAGAGTTAAAGTTCAATTACAAATAGGGTTAGGGTTTAATTAGGTTTAAGGTTAAGGTTAGATTAGGGTTATGACTCAATCTCAACAATAATTCTCACTCTAACTCTAACCCTAAACTTAATCGTAAAACTAACACTGACACTATTTTTAACCCCAACCCTAACTAAATATATATCTAACCCTAACCTTAATTCTATAACTAAAAGTAATTCTAATATTGTCTTTCATGTTGTGCTGCAAATGCTACTAGCATATATATATATTATTATTTATTGATATATATAAAATATGCCAAGAGTTATCTTTGTCAAGGCATCTATTCTATAAGAGTACAATAGACGCATCAAAAGGATATCTCTCGACATATTTTATATATATTATTAATAAATAATATATATGAGAGTAAGTATTTAATAAATAAAATAAAATAAATATATCAATTTTTTACAATATAATTAATAAAATAATTAAAAAATGAATGAATATTATTGTAAAATTATTATATATATCAATTTTTTTTTCATTAATAATTATTTCATTTTATTTCACAATTATTTTATTAATTGTATTTTAAAAATTAATATATTTATTTTATTTTATATATTAAGTATGAAACATTTTTTATCCTTTAAAAATTATTTTATTACATATATTTTAAAACTTGATATATTATTATATTTGTTTTATTATATGTATATATCAATTTTTTAGTGTATAAGAATTATTTTATCAATCATATTTTAAAAATTGATATTTTTATTTTATTTTATTTATTAAATGTATATAACAAAATATGAAACAATTACTTCAAAATTATTTTATTAATTATATTTAAAATAATTCAAAGTAAAAAAAACAAAAAATTTAAAGAACAAAAATTTATTCTATATTTTTAGAATTTAAATATACAATAGTTTTTAAAAGTTTTAAAAAGTTTTAAAAAGTAGAGAATAATTTTTTAAAGAAAAAAATTATATTGAACATACTAGGGAAGTACGTAGCAGCTAATTAATGAAATGTACATTAACTGACACTGACAACTGTTAACAAAAGTGCGACAGGAATAACCCATGTAGATGCCCATGCCTTTTATTAGGCTAGGTAGCCATTGCCCCACCATATTACTCATTGCCAAGGAGATCCACGTGGCACCTGCCCGTGATACCGTAATCAATAAAGAACTCACAACTTTTGATCATGTGATGGTGGGCAACCATGGATCTCAACCATCGGCACTCTTGTTCATTCAACACAGTCGCCAGCCTTGTTATTAGCCATCGAGCACCTTTCTACCAAGATTATAACATCTTCATTAATTTAAAACATGTGCATCTTATAACTGCTTTAGTAACCCGCGGCATAATGTATTAAAGACACATCAAACTATTTATCATTCCTTCGGCTTCACCCGATGAGACATGTGGCACTCATCTGTGATATTGCAATAAATAAAGACCTCCCAAATTTTGATCACGCGATGACAGGCAACCGTGGATCTCAACCATCGGCAATCCTGTTCATTCAACACAATCACCAGCCTTGTTATTAACCATCGAGCACCTTTCTACCAGGATTATAACATCTCTGTTGATTTAAAACACGTGCATCTTATAACTGCTTTAGTAACCCGTGGCATAATGTATTAAAGATGCATCAAAGTATTTATCATTCATTCAACTTCACCAAATGAGACATGTGGTGCTCGCCCGTGATATCGCGATCAACAAAGACAGTGTGGTGGGGTCATCGTGGGATGGTGAGGAACAACTAAGATCACACAACGATTGATCTACTGCCATGTGAACTTATCCCTCTACAAAATAAAAACATTTATTAGGGGAGAGGGCACACTCAATCGTAATGACAATACCTAGTCTTACCACATATTTATACTATATATTGTAAATAAACAGCCCAAATGTAAATAAAGGAAAAACCAAATGTTGATAAAAAATGGACCCATACTTGAACACATGAGAGCCTCTAAATGTTATATGAAAAAAACATAAATACATTCATGAAGAAGTGAAATAAGTATTTTTTTGTTTCAAATAAAATATCACAAGTCTCCACTATAAGTATATCATTTAAAAAATAAAATGCTCATTTAATAAAATAAGACACTCATTTAAACAAGTATTGTTATCATAGTGAAAAAATATTGTTCTTATGTGTACAACAATTGGGGTAGCAATGTACAAGAAATGGATAATTTTATATTTGTAGGATGGGGTTAGAAATCAAATAGAATAGACAAATTTACAGCCAACACTTCTAAGCTATAAAACCTCATCCAAACAAGAGAATGCAATTATATGAAAGGAGCAAAATGAAAACAATGAAATAAAGCACTCCCGATTGAACTTGAATCACTTCTCTTGCTCTCCTTCTTGTTATGCAAATTTTCCCTCAGATTTGTTGAAACACTTGTGCAAAACTTGCAAATGGTAGCAAGAAAGTTGGAGACAATTAGCTATTAAGCTGAAAATGGAGAAGGAAGGTTGCTTTTATAGACAACCTTTTGAATGGATGGATGAGATTAATCCTCTAGAAGGATTCCAAGATCAATTGTCCAAAATTGATGCACCAAGAATATGCTATTCTTGGAGGAATCATGACAAGAAGACATGCAGGGACAGGCAAGCTATGATAGGGACATGCAGACTATGACATGAAATAATGACAGGGTATCTTTGACTAGGTGGAGGTGCATAAATAATTTACTTTAAATTATTTATTCATAATGGAGGAAAATGACAAGTGGAAAATAAATAATTTATCCAAATTATTTATTTAAAGAAAATGACAAAAGGAGCATTTAATTAAATTAATCAATTTAATTAAATGGGGAGGTGGAAATTAGACATGGATAATTAGTTTGAATTATTTGTCCAAAAGAGAGGAATGAAACACAATTAAATAATTTTGACAATTATTTTATTATAGAAGAATAAAAGGTCAAATAATGATTATTATTATTATTTGACTATAGATGAAAGATAAATAATTAAATAAATAAAAAATGATCTATTTAATTATTGAAGAAAGGGATATATTAGTGACTCAATTAAATAATTTTAATTGATCAGGATATAATAAAGATGAGAAGGTGAATTAATTAAATAACTAAAAATTATTTAGTTAATAGAGGAATGTGGTCAAACCTAATTGAATAATTAAAGTTATTCAATTATCGAAAGACAATGACCAAGAAAAATGACGCTCGTGGACTTAGGACATTTTTCAGTCTACATTTTGCCCCTCTTTGAGACAATGCAGCTTGTCGTGTTGTTTCAAAGAAAAATATTGATCAACTGATACATGCCCCAAAGATATCTTGGTAAGGATTATGATAAGAATGATATGCCCCCTTGAGAGATTGATCGAATAGATTGTAAGAAGATTAATCTCTCGATAGATGTCTAGAAAGTGATTAGATACCTTATATTGCACAAGTGATAAAGCGATGAATGTACATTTTGATGAAAATGCAAAGTTGATGGGCGTAACTAAACAATTGATGGAAATGATCAGTATAGCCAGGTTGATGAGCTGATGAAGCTGATTGAGCTAATTAAGCTGATTGAGAATTATGCTTATGCAAGACAAGGTGCTGCAATGATGGATTGACTGATTGATTAAGGGGACATGAAATTTCAAGAAGCAGGTTGATTGATTTGAGATTTGATTCAAGAGACATATATCAGTGATTTAAGCAATTGATTGATTCCTCTGTGACAAGAAAGATGAAAATGAAATGCAAGATGGAAGAGAAGAAGGTGATGAAGCCTCTTGTACCTTTTAAGTGCTTTTATCATCATCGAGCTTATTATGTCACAAATTAGTATAAGCATCTAGATAACATGAACATCTAGATGATCTTAATACTGTTTGCGTTTTTATTTAGTAATGAAGTATAAGCATCTAGGTATAAGAACCTTAGATGACCTGAATACTTATTGCATGGAAGACACTATCAGACAAGGAATGCTCTCATCCACATTAGACTCATAGGTCCTCGATGGTTTTAGACAACCATGTCCTAAGACGAGTCATCCTGTGAATAAGAAACAATCTGCAAACAACAAACAAATGAACATGCCCCATCCTTGCCTCTCTAGTCAAAGACATCTTGAAGAAGCTAAAAGCCATGTCACCAAAGATAAAACCATAAAATAAGAAAAGATCAACAAATAAACATGAGTCCTGCTTCGATGTAAAACTGATTCTCATTACAGTTTATGCATTTGGTTGGATTTGTAAGATGGGTTGATATATATGCTATAATGTTTGCTTGGTTGTCAACACTTGTGTGCTTTAATTTTATTGAAGTTCAAAGTTGTATGGTGATCTAAAAGTGTCACTTTTTCTTTCTTTTGTCTTTTCAGAATTTTTGACTTTTCTTTTAGGATTTTTGGAATATTTGATTTTTTTGGATTTCTTCATGACATTTTATGGTTTTTTTTGGATTTTTTCAAGACATTTTATGATTTTTTGATTTTTAAGGACATTTTATTATTATTATTTTTTAATTTTCATTTTTTTTTATTTCAGACATTTTATGATTTTTTATTTTATTTTGGCTTATTTTAGGTCATTTTATGATTTTTATTTTTTTTGGATTATTTCAGGACATTTTATGATTTTTTTGGATTATTTTAGTACATTTTATGATTTTATTTTTTTTTTTGGATTTTTTCAGGACATTTTACGATGGAGATGGATGGGCATATAGAAAGAGAGGGTAGTTTCTCTAACCGCAAGATGCTTAGTATCCTAACCCATAGCTAAGGTTAAGGAGGTGCCCCATTGAGGGATGGGGCCAACCTAGTATGCATGGCAAAGAGAGCAAGTGAGGGGAATGTCGAACAATTCTCAAGCCATGGTGAGTGTGAAGAGGTCATTATGAAGTGGAGGATGAATGAAAATGGAATGAAAAGATCAAGTAGAGCTCCAAAGGAAAGAGGAGTGAAGCCTCTACACATGGCGCTGATTTCTAAGTTTTCACCATGGTACTTGCTCAAGGCACCACCGAAGTGGTTTTCACCATTGAATGAATGGATTTCTCTTCTCTTTTTTTTTAGGATTTTTCTATTTTTTTATTTTTTGGTTTTTCCATTTTTTGAAATTTTTTAAGGACTTTTTTCCATTTTTTTTGTATTTTTTTAGGACTTTTTTCTTCTTTTTATTTTTGTATTTTTTAAGGACTTTGAAAAGATTGTACCCTTTGAAGCATTTAGGTATAAAACTTGCAAATGTGCATACTGTTGATGGGATCACTAAGCAATTCACCTTCTAGAGTAGATAACTGGTATGCCCCAGATCCATACATAGCAGTGATAACGTATGGACCCAACCAGTTAGGCTCAAATTTACCCTTCTTTTCTTTGTCTTGTTGAGTGCAAGGATTTTCATGAAGAACAAGATCCCCAATATCAAATGTATGTGGTTTCAATTTCTGATTATAACTTCGACACATCTATTGCTAGTATGCTCTAAGATGATTGAAAGCAGTTTATCTTCGTTCATCCAACAGTTCCAACTCTTGCAAATGAGAAACTCGGTATTCTTCATCACTAATTTGATTGCGCAAAGAGACACGCAAAGAGGGAAACTCGACCTCGAGCAAGATGGCTTTAGAGCCATAGACAAGGGCATATGGGGTAGCACCTGTGGGAGTGTGGACACTTGTGCGATAAGCCCACAGTGCAGGATTCAGTTGAATATGCCAATCTCAACCAACTTCATTAACTATCTTTTTAAGAATTTTGAGAATGGTTTTATTAGAAGCCTCAGCTTGGTCATTACCTTGAGGATAGTAAGGTGTGGAAAAATGATGTTGTCTATGGAATTTCTCACAGAGTTCATGGACATCCTAATTTTTGAACAGACGACCATTATCTGTGATGATGGATAGAGGAATGCCATAATGACAGATGATGTAGTTTAGTAGGAAGGTGGCTATTTGTTTTCCAGTGATATGAGTGAGAGAAGCAACTTCAATCCATTTTGTGAAATAGCTGGTGGCAACGAGAATGAACTTATGACCATTGGATGAAGGTGGATGGATCTTGCCCACGAGATCGAGTCCCCATTGATAAAAGGGACATGGTGTAGCAAGAGACTACAATTCTTGTGCAGGAGCATGTATTAAGTTTGCATGTTTTTGACACTACTTGCATTTTTTAACAAATTGATAAGCATCATTTTCCATTGTAGGCCAATAATAACCCATACGCAAGAGTTTCTTGGCTAAGGTAGGACCGCTAGAATGTGCCCCACATATACCTTCATGTACTTCTTGTAAAGCAATTTTGACCTCATCATGCTCAAGACATCTCAGTAAAATACCATCAAGACCTCAGTGGTAAAGGGTATCGGCTAAGATCACATAGCGGGAGGCTTGACGAATAATTTTTTTATAGGAATTATTGGATAGGTTTGATGGAAAGGTGTTATCTTGAAGATAGTTATAAATATCCCCATACCATTGGGAATTAGGACTAACAATGAGACAAATCATTTCAGATTGTGGTATATTGTAAGTAGGTTCCAAAAGAGTTTCTACCAGGAACTCATAGTAAGCGACATTACTTGGCATTTCTATAAGTGAACCAATTGTTTCCATTGCATCAACAACTCTATTGTTATCTTGAGAAATCTGTTCAAAAGAGATTGATGTGAAATAGGCCTTGAAGTCATCCACCATTCTTTTGTAAGGCATCAATTTTTCATCTTTTGTTTTATAGTCATCATTAACTTGTCTAATCACTAGCTGAGAGTCACCAAGAACACGCAACTCAAGGATCTTCCATTGTACAGCTATACGGAGCCTAGAAAGTAATGCCTCATATTCTGCAATATTGTTGATACATGGAAACTGTATCTTGTAAGCTTTAGGTATACAATCCCCTTGTGGAGTGAAAAAGAGAATTCCAGTGCGAGAACCACCTTGTGTGAAGGAGCCATCAAAATATAGAGTCCATAGATGTGTAGATTCCATATTGAAGATTGATTCATCAGGAAACTCTGTAATAAGAGGATGATCATTTGTCACAGTGTTAGAACTATAAAATTTTGAAATTTTTACAGTCTATTGCATTCAAGAGTTCTAGCATTTAGTCCTCATCATAAGCATAAAATTTTGTCTTTGTATTGTCTTGCTTATTTTCTGTTGTAAAATCCATTGAATCCATCAAGTCTTTCATTTTTCATTAAGAGACCCAAATTGGAAAGACATAGTAAAAGTCTCCCTGACCTGATTTTTCACTAATGTATGTTTGTTGCAGACTATCAGCAGGACAATTTTCTTGTTTTGGTGACAAAAGGAGTCATTTCGGCAAAGGGAATCATTGTCGGAGTGAAGTCATAGCGAATACATTGTGTTTCACCGACCTGTGCATGTGGAAGTATATCAGTCAAGCTAAAGGTATTCAGGAGAATGTCTTGGCAAAGTATTTTTTCTTGCCGACAGGTATATATAAAAAATATATTGGCATATGTTGGGGCATCAATGTAATGTCAGGGTGAATACAATATGTCATACCGACTAATGCACAAAGGGGTTGTTTCAGCCAGATTGATTGGTACTCGTAACGAAACCATTTTGTCTTACCGACTGGATTGCAAACAAATGTCTCAGTAAGACTTATGTGCATCGGGGAAGGTCTTAGCAAAGTGGCTATTGTTTGGCCGAACCAAGTTCAAGGGTATTCAAAAGCTATCAATGAGAAGTTATAGAGTCTTGCTGATTCAAAAGTTATGTCGATAGAGATGTGCATCGCCAGGAGAAGAAGTTTTCGGTATGAGCTTCACCGAGGTTTAAAATATATACCAATAGAATACTTCGGGGTGAGTCTTACCGAATGGAGCAATCTAGAGGAATGGATTCGGTAAGACATATGGTGTTGGTATGAGTCTTTCAGAGTTTTCAGAGTCTTTCCAATGGAATTTATTTCATTGGTAGGATTATTTCATCGGCAAAAGGTTGATCTTGTCATAGCGACTGGAAAATATATTGAAGAGTACATTTCGGTAAGACGCAAAGATATCTATGAGACATCTCCCTGACTCAAAATTGTTATAGTGACATGAAAAATAGAAGCAGTAGTCATCAAGTTGATTCCAGGTGTCGGTATGACTACGAAATGTCTTGGTGAATGGTGAAATAAACATTGAAAGGGATTTCACCCCAGGTTTGAAATTTTCTCATCGATAGGAAATTTGATGCGACAGTCCCAGTTTCAAAGGAGGCTTCATTCGTGCTTTATTAATGGTGTCATGGGATAAAATAGTAATGTTTTAATTAATTCCTCATTTCTGAATTGATTGCTGGTGAATTGGCATGCTGAACAGAGAACCGAGACATTTTTTCAGTCTGATGAGCTCGAGCTGAATATTGTAAGTAATTGCTTCTTTGTTTTTCACATTTTGATTATGTAAGCTTGAAAATGGAGTCTTTTGGTTCAGGAAAGGGTAAGGGTAGAAATTTGGGTGAGAGTAGTCAGTCGAAGGGAAAGAAACAAAAGACTGATACAGAGCATGAAGGCATTGAACGAAGGTTGAATCAAGACCTTATTGATCAACTACTTGACTCGGGGCCTAAAGCTAGAAGGTCCACACAGCTTAGGGTAGAAGTTGATAAGCTGGATGATAAATGCAAGTTCATAGGTGATGTCTGGACCACTGTGAGAGGGTATGAGCTTTTCAATTTCCACTACCATAGGAGAAACCATTTTGAGCTAGTCTGTAATCCATGGAAGTTGAATGTAGGGAAATTGGTGTGCCCTAATGTATTCGTAAATGCAGAATTGGTAAAATTGTTTGCTGATCATTATGATCCAAAACATAAAGCTATATGTGATCCTTCTAGAAAACCACAGATACATGTGTCAAAAGAAGCAATAGGTGAGGTTTTCAAATTGGAAGGGTTTTGTAATGAGGAAATCAATTGTGAGGAGTTGCAGAAGGAATTTTCAAGAATGGATACAATTTACAAGGGTTGGATGTTACCAATTCATAGGGTCAAATAGGGTAACAAGCTAGAACCTCTGGAGGATAGTGAGGGGCCTCCTTATCATGTAGATTTATTTGAACCCTATATGAAATACAAATATTTTTCAGTGTGTCAGGTGTTAGGGATGGATGCCCTGGAATTCATGTCAATGATGCCAATGGTTATCATAGTAGATATTCAATATCACAATTCCAGGCCATTTGATAATGCTTCATATATTTTTAAGGAGCTTGATTCAGGACTGATGGCAATAAAGGGTGGAGCTTCTATTGTTCATCTTAGAAACTATTCATTGTTGATGCACTTAGTGCTATATTTCAGATAGGAGTTAGGGGTATGGCCTCTAGAAATGAGAGTTTCTCAAATTGGAAAGGAGGGTGAAGCATTCCCTGTTCAGTTGTGGACTGCTATTTGGGACAATAGGTTTGCTGGTTCTAGTTTCATTCATTTTGAAGAGAATTTTGTAAAGACATTGTATAAATTGTATCATTATCCTTGTAACTATTCATTGACTGATGAGATCAAAAGATTCCTTTGGCCTAAAGACTTCAATGGGCCAATTGATCATAACTGGGGAGACTGATATTGTTTGGAGGGAGCTATAGTAATCAAAGTATATGGATTTGAAGATGCTCCTTTCATTCTGCCAAGGATAGTTCCAAACAGGGTTGCATATTTGGAAATTGTTAGACAAATGGATTACTGTAGTGTGATGCATTTCAATTCTTTTGGGAAGCAAGCTTTTATGCCTAGTACTTTATGTTTTGGTGATTTCACTATATTGGCTAAAGAGGGATATAATTCAATCCTTGACAGATTGTTGCATTATAACATGAAAAGAGGACCAACCAGGAAAAACTTTGACCTTGAAGGATATATCAATTCAGCCAAAGAAAGAATTAACTTTTGAGGGTATCAACATGTACCCTATCCTTTTGATGATATGATCAGGAATCTGGATGAAGATGAAGTAGAAATGGTAGTTGAAAGATATAACCAGGGGCTATAGGATATTGAGCTTTTGTCTTTTGGAGATGAGGAAACACCAAGAGCTAATGTGTCATAGGGTAAAATAGAAAAGGTATCCAGGATGAGGACTCAGCAGTATGTCTGCCCAGTTAGAGAATAGAGTATTGAAAGTGGTGATGTTGATGCTAGGCACATGGAATACATATCATTTGTCTCTGATGATGAGTTTATACATTCCCCAGAGTTCAAGGAATTCTTGTACAAGAAGAAGGGGAAGGAAATAAGGGAGAATGTTGATGATGTTACTTCAGGAAATGAGGAACAATTGCTAGCTCAATTGAGAAAATGCGTGGATGATGAAATGACAAATATGACTCCTGAAGTGGGGAGGAAAATGTTAGAGAGTGCTAGTGTAATGATCTTTCCTTACCTTGATTTGAACTCTGCATTGGTTTTTGATAGTTTCTTGAAGGGCAGTAATGCTACACATAAGCTTGACAAGGAAAAGGTGACATAAGTATATGCAGGATCCAAGTATAATACTGATGAGGGATCATTGATGATATGGGCTTTGTACCCACCCCACAGTAAATCAGTGGTAATAGATATAGAGAAAGCATTTGGCCATTTCATGACTCTAAAAGTTGGAGAAGCTGATCCTATAGCTACTACAGATATTGGGGTAAATATTGCAAAGTTGAATAAAGCACAAATTCAACTATTGATAAAAGAAAGAGAAATGTATAAAGCAAATAATGAAAAATTGTTGAGAGAAAATGATAGACTCAAAGACTTGGTTGGTGTTTCAATGGGGACAACCAAAATGATTACTCAAGGAGAAAGCTCTCAGGTGAAAGACCACTCGGTAGGATCAAGTACTTATTCTCAGGGAAAGCATGATGCAATTGCTGCAATTGTCAAGAAGAGGCAGGATCATTTGACATTCTGGTTGAATAAATTGTGGGGAAGATACTCTCATACTCTTGCTGCATTGAAGGAGCACACAAGGATGTATGGATGAATCATGGTGAAGTTTCATGATTTGGCTCAAAGTGATGAGGCTAGCAGTTCTCCACTTGAAGCTGCAAATCATATAATCAATCGCCATCGAAATTTCTATGATGAATTGCAAGGGGATGAATAGGGGTTAATTGCAACTGCCAAGAAAATTGTGATCACATTCTCTGATGATAAAGGTGAATTGAAAGAAGCCACTAGGTGGAAAAATGAATGTGAGTCAATGCTAAATGAAATCATGAAAATAGCTTCTGTAGAGGATACAACATTGGAAGAAGTGAGCGAGCAAAATGAGGAAATGGTCTAGATGGAAATCACGATCCGGAATGATCTTGGAGATGCGGACACATATGAGTGTCGGGATTATTTGGACCACCTCAATAAGACTCACTTATGGCTAAATAAAGCCTAATTATTCTCTATCTTTTTTTTTGTAATTTATATTTTCTATTTCCGAAAGGATGCATCCTTTCGTATTCTCAATGTATAAATGTCCATTTTGAAAACAATATGTAGTGATAGGTAGAATAGGATAGAGAATAGAAAATATGGTGGAACACCATGTTTCACAAGGTTGAGACTCTGATGTATGTTTTGAAGCCATGGAGATATCAATGAAAATCATTTGATTTGCTGGCGTATTCTGGTGTCAATTGTTATATTGTGCCAATTGAAAGAATTATTTAAGTTGTCTCTAAGATTGATATTGCTTGATTATCTAAATTAACATAACATGTTTATGTTTGGTCTACCAGTACGTATTTTTTGTATCTTTGTGATTGGTTGATAGGTTCTTTCAAGGAAGGATTAAACCCTTTTAATTAATCACAGTAATCAAGGAATTTCGTTTAGATCAATAAGAACTTAATAATCACAATCTTGCATGTTTATACTAGTTATAAACAAAATATGCCAAATAATTTGAATGACCTCCAGAAAGAAGTCAGTTGTTTAAGATTTCATTTGACTCTATATACTATATAAGGCACTAGTCTCACTGTTTCCATCATTTAGTTTCATACATTCTTTTTACATCTGTTGATTGAGCATATTAGAGTTAGTCTTCATTTTAGTATACAATATATACCAAATTTGTTTTATTTTGTCCATTCCAATTTTCCATCATGGACAAATCATGGCATAAAGAGAAGATCAATAGTCAAGTCTACTTCATTTGTTATAGGTACACCTGCCTAGGTCTAGTAGCACCTAGAGAGTAGAAGGTTTAATTATTTCAAACCTTGTTCTGTTACCCTAAAATGTTGTGAAAGCTTGGAAACCTTTTGTGGTTCAAACCTACATTTTTGAGAGCTAACACACAGGAGCATCAACGAGTTGATCTGTGATAGCTTGTCCTTTGTTTTCTTTTCTTTCTATGTACTCAATATCAAACTCATTAGGAATCATCACCCATTTAGCTAATCATCCTGTGATTGCTGCTTTGTTCAAGAGGTACTTAAGAGGATCAATTTTTGCAATGAGATTTATCTAGTGTGTAAGCATGTAATGTCTCAGCTTCTGGGATGCAAAAACTACAAGGCATGCTATTTCAATAGGACTATAATTGAGTTCATATCCCACTAGGGTACGACTGATGTAATAGATTGCATGTCCGTTTCCTTCAGAGTCATGTTGTGCCAAAAGTTCCCCCAGTGCTGTGGTGGTTGTGGATATATATAGAAGTAAAGGCTTGTCATCTATAGGAGGTACTAATACTGGTGGTGTCATTAGATATTCTTTTATTTTCTGAAAAGCTTGTTCACACTTGTCATCCAACCTAAATGAGACATTCTTGTGTAACAGATGCTGAAAGGGTTGACATTTATCTGCAAGTTGTGCTATAAAATGATGGATAGACTGATGTTTTCCTTGCAATGATCTCAATTGTCTGATATTATTAGGCAAAGGCATTTCAAGTATAGCCTTTATTTTTGAAGGATCAACTTCAATTCCTTTAGATGAGACAGTGTATCCAAGGATTTTTCTAGAGGTTACCCCAATGGCACATTTCTTTGGATTCAATCAGACCTTGTATGGTTCTAATCTTGTGAAAATTGTATCCATGATCTCTAGATGTCTAGCTTTGGTGTAGGATTTTCCCAACAAATCATCTACATAGTCTTCCAAATAAATATGCATCATGTCACAGAAGATAGTGGTCAATGCATGTTGGTAGGTAGCTCTGGTGTTCTTAAACCCAAAGGGCATGAAATTCCAATAGAAAGTTCCCCAAGGACAAGTGAATGTTGTCTTAATTTGATCTTCAGGAGAAATTTTCATCTGATTGTAGCCTAAGAAGCCATCCATGAGGGATAGCATTTTGTGCCCTGCTGTCAAATCTACTATCATGCCAATGTTTGGAAGTGGGAAGTCATCCTTAGGACAAGCTTTGTTTAAATCTCTAAAATTTGTGCAAACTCGGATGCCCCCATCAAGTTTTGAAACTGGTACTAAATTTGAAATCCAATCAGCATAGTCAATAGGTCTGATAAATCCCACATCTAGCAACTTTTGGAATTCATCTTTTACCAATAGAGTAATGTGTGGGTGTATTTTTCTCAACTTTTGTTTAACAAGTTTTGCCCCCGGTGGCAAAGACAAGTGATACATTACTAGATCTAGATCAAGTCCTGGCATATCTGCATAGGACCATGCAATGTTAACTTGTCTTTCCTTGTAAAATTGTACATGCTCTATTCTCTCTTTAGGTGTTAATGATTTTGCTAAATGAATTATCTTTGGTTTTTTGTTTGTGCCCAAATTTGTTGGTACTGTCTTCTCCACTAACATAGATGATTTTTCATGATATACTGCTAAGGGAAGTGTGTCTAGCCTTCCATCCTCAGGTGCCTTAGAAAGGTTTTCACCCTTAGATACATCCTTTATTTTTACTTTTGTGGGGTCTAATAGCACCGCAGAGAAGTTTTCACTAGAAGACCTATTTATATTTTCAATAATTTTGCAACTGAAAGGCTTGGAACTCCCCCCAAAATAAGCTACATTGTTGAGTTCTATGGTGAATCCTGCTTTATGATCCTCAAGAGGTGTTTCTTCTCGTGCTCCTAGAAAGTTTATGATTGCCTCATCATTTTCAAATACATCTAGTTGTGGTGGTCCCTTCTGATCAAAATCAATGATTTTGGGGTGAACCAAGGGTAAAGAATCATGATTCGAGTCACAATTTTGAATGGATTCAAGGGTACAAATATTGTAATTGGGTTCAAGGGTAGGGACACTATCATAGTCATAAATGTCAATGAAGTCATCGATGGAACTTTCCTCATTTGTCTGTGTAGCATTAGAGGACTCTACTTCCTTACTTGAAGCACACGTGGTACACAAGGTCTTATCTTTTTGCGCTTCATATCCTAAACTAGGGACTTTTTGCATATGAGTAGGTTGTATTGGTTCCAAGATACCCTGTTTCTGTAACCCAAGAGGAATTTTACCATCATATCCCATTTGCTTCATAAGATCAAATCCTTTACCATATTGTTCAACAAGTATCTTTATTTCAATTTGTTCTTTTTCTGTATCTCCATCTTTGTATAACCATTTTAGGAGATCAACTTCTTTTGTTTCATTATAAAGGGCTCCCCATTTTCTGAAAGTAGTTGATTTACAAATCACTGTATTATTTGCATCTGATGTGGTCTTAGTCATTTTTGGTTTTCCATAGGTGTGGGAAGATCAAATGTAAAGAGCACGATTCAAGGTATATTCTCCCACTCCTTGTTCTTTTACCTATATTTTGATCTCAACTGCATTGGATTTTGAGGAAGATGATTTTAAGGACTCAGGATCAACATATGCTTGGGAAGGAAATGCTTCATGGTTGTTTGGGATGGTGATTTCAGTTTTAGGGCTTAGATTATGGAAATACATGAAAGGGTTTGGATCTCCTTGTATTGTGATTTCAACACCATTGTGGGGGAATTTAATGAACTGGTGGTATGTAGAAGGTACTGCTTGCATTGCATGAATCCAAGGTCTTCCAAGGAGGATGTTATAGGTTAGTGGGAGATCAAGGACTTGGTAAACCACATCCTTTACCATAGGGCCAAATCTGATTGGTAGAGTAAGTGATCCTTTAGATGAGTGTTCTTCTTCATCATATTCCTTTATGGTAATCTTTTTACTTGGATCAACTGCATTTTCAGAGAACCCTAATTTTGTGATCAATTCTTGAGCACAAATATTAATGCCTGCTCCTCTATCTATCAAAACTTGCTTGATCTTAACATTATGGATAAGGACGTCAATGTGTAAAGTTGTGTTATGTGGTTGTCGAAGGGATGAATCATCATTTTCTATAAAAGTGAGCCTATGAGGAGAAGTGATGTGTCCCACCATAGCTTGGAATTGATCTACATGTAGGTCTATAGGCACTATAGCAATAGCAAGTGCTTTATCTAAGATAGCTTTATGCTCAAGAGATAGGCATAGCAGCTAGAGTATATAAATTTGTGCGGGTGTTTTTCCTAAGTGCTCTATGAGGTTGTATTGCAAAGTAGGTGTAGTAGGTTTTGCATTAGGACCTTTAAGGGTAATGGTGCCTTTGCGGGTAGTAACCTTGCAATCAGGTTCTTTTCCTTTTATGATGAAAGTGTTGACATGATTATCGACCTCACTGATGTTATGTATGGTATAGTCATACTTAGCAGTAGTATAATTTACACCATCACCAGATTCAAGAGCCTTTCCTTTATCCTTGTCATGCTTAGGGGGAGGGTTTTTAAACACCTCACGATCAGAGTTACCAGAAGGAGTGTGTCCATCAACTGATATCTTACCGTCATCAATAAGGTCTTGTATTAAATGTCAAAGTTTATTGCAACTATTAGTCTTATGTCCTTTGTGTCTATGATAGTCGCAAAAGTGATCTTCATTCCATCATGGCCATTTGACTTGTGGATTATATTCCTTTATTTCGGGTAGCGTTATAATATTAATTTCAAGAAGTTCTTTTAATGTGGATTCAAGTGATTGTCCCAATGGTGTAAAATTTCGT
This sequence comes from Sequoia sempervirens, assembly GCA_007258455.2. Classification (NCBI taxonomy): domain Eukaryota; kingdom Viridiplantae; phylum Streptophyta; class Pinopsida; order Cupressales; family Cupressaceae; genus Sequoia; species Sequoia sempervirens. The sequence goes on along the minus strand of VDFB02259650.1, from coordinate 55,764 downwards.
TTAGGGAAACTTTGTTTTTCTTTTCCTTTATCTGAAGATGGACCTTTGAGATTGTAAACAGGCAATGATGTTTTAGTTGTTTTTGCATGTACAACTCCATCATTGACTACATTCTTGTTCTTAACCCAAAAAGGGGTCTTGTTGTTTGAATTCAATTTTTGATCTTTGTCATTATTAAGCTTAATAGTTCCATCATCAATGAGGGTTTATTCAATTCAAAATCTCATTTCTATGGCTTCATCAAAGGAATCCAAGCATTTGAGGTGAAGTTCCCTTTCAATTTCTTTGTTCAAATTTTAGTAAAAGAGGTCAACTAATTCTTGATCAGGAATGGAATAATGCAATCGTTTTGTTAAATGTCTCCATCTTTGTAAAAATGACACAAAATATTCACCTTTTTTTTGTTTGGTGTTGAAAAGGTTTGTCATGGTCACTTTAAGGTCACAATTGAAACTATAATTGGAGACAAATCTGTCATCCAATTCTTGAAAATATTTGATGGTTGGGGGTAATAGTGAAAAGCATTACATAGTCTCTCCTCCTAGACTACGAGGAAATAATCTCATAAGGTATGTTTCGTCAACTACAAATTCCATGGTAGTGGCACAAAATTGTCTTAAGTGGTTCTTAGGATCTCCTTTTCCATTATATTTGTCAAGTTTTGGTATGTCCCAATGGTTAGGAAAAGGTGGCATTGGTATGCTTGGATCGAAGGGATAAGGACATATTTCTTCAATGGAGAACTTGTGAGTCGATATTTTACCATTCTTGAGAGTATCCAATTCTTGTCTTAATGTTCTAATCTCATCCAAAATAGGATCATTTATAGGTGCAGGTTTTGATGTCTTTGAAGATCGCTTGTAACCAATTTGTAGATAAAAGGGTCTATGATCTTTGATCCTAACATCATTTTTTGTTTTGGGATTCTTAGATTCACTAGATTTAGGTTGGTCATTCATTGCGAGTAATGATATGTCAAAATTAGGAGGCATTTTGATTCCTTCATCAGCAAGGGCCTTGAAGTATTGTTGTGGGTTACATTTGACCACCTCTGTAAGAAGTTTAATGAACCTATTATCGTTAAGAGCTTCATTTATGGTGGATTGTGTTATTTCTTCACTATCAGTTTCACTTTTTTCACTAGTTGCAACACTAATGTGATCTTCCCCATCAAAGTCTTTTCCCCAAGGGTTACCTTCTTCTTGAAACATTTTTTCTCTTGTTCTAGGGGTCATAGATGATTCGTTATGATTTTCAATCCAAGGTAATGTATGAGACCTAAGACTAGGATGCAAATGAAAAGGATATGATTCTAAGATGGGATATGAAAATGGTATGGTATGGCATGACAAGCTAAGAATGAAAAAGCTAAAAGGAAACTCTAGGTCCAAAGTTGGTTATGATGTAAAGGCTTTACTTGTGTTATGATGGATAGACACAATGACCAATAATCAAGAGAGGGTATGTAGGAGATGATGGACTCCAAAAGGGATATCCCTACTCAAGGATAATGGTATGTTTCCTTAACTCAAGGATGACAAACCTCAAGTGATGTGGGTGATAGATAGCCAATACTTTGATTTCAAGACCTAGGAAGAGTAGCCTAAGTGCAAGCTAAAGGTTTTATTTGATCAATGATGAATATGAAAAGGGATAAATTCTTAGAACATGCAAAGGTTAGGTGAGATGGTCTTGATATGCAAAAGGGGTTAAACATGAAAGAACTAGGTGGAATGATATATGTATGTAAGGACTATGTAATGTGACCTATGTATGCAAGACTAGGAACATGTAAGAACTAGGATGAAAGGGATATGAATATGTAAGGACCATGAATATGCAAGGACTAGGTGGAATGGAAGGATTGAAAGATCAAAACTGAAGGATGATGACCCCAAGAAATCTAAGTGATAGGTTCACATGGGATTTTTATGTTGTTGGACCTTTTGAGGTTTGCAAAGTTTGAGATGTTGCAAGTTTCTAGGTGTGATGTTTGTTTGAGGTCAATTGTTTTTGTTTAGATTTGTGAATGTGGTGAATACTATTTGAAAATCCAGAAAACACTTGACAAGCATGATGTTTTGGTGTATTTAAACACACATGAGACAAGTGCAATCCTAATAGGCCACTAGGCCAAGGGTTTGTATACTCGATATAGCCCACCGATATACCCTGGATTGGTGCTAAAAACCTTTCCTTCTTGAGAGTGGATAGCTTAGAAGTTTGGTGGCATATTCTCCCCTCCATGGCTCATTAACGTCATTTGGGCACACCAACTTCAGATTCTTGGGTAGTCACTTCCCAAGAATTGATATCTCTACTCAATGGGTTCAATAGTCAGTGTCTTCAGGCATGATACTGTACCCTGCACTATACCAAGCAACGGCTGAAAAATGGTTGGCTTCTAAAACAATAGGTGTTTAGTAAGGGAATTTTGTTCATAGGGCATGATCCATGCGATAAGAGTCCCCTTTCTAATCCATCTTGTTGGAACCATACGCGTGATTCTTAGGCTTTCCCCAAGAATCCACTTTTATATACCAGCTGGAAGTCCCTCAGGTTCAGGGTGCTACCAGTCTGAGTCATCCAGGGGTGAGTACTTTTTCCCACCAGAATAGGCCCAAGTTCTAGAGTCAATAATTATTTCTCTTACACCCAGAATTGCCCAAAAGTGCAAGGGGAGAGGATACTTTGATTACTAAGTCTTACAAGTTACAAAAAATAAAGTGGGTCTAGTTTTTTGATCACCAAGTTTTCATAGAGTGAGAGCATAATCACCTACCACATCAAGCATAGTCAAACACCTACAAACAAAAGTTCATTTTAGTGCACCAAAAGAAGTGTTTTCTAAACTAGAAATCGCAAACACATTGTTTGAGAAATGAGTCTTTGACTAACGGAGCTGCAAAAGCACAAGTTAGTAGTTTCATAAATGTCTTGGACTAATGAGAAAGCTGCAAAAAAAATAAGTTAGTACAAGAGATTAAAAACCAAACTAAAAGTCCATAAATAACTAAACTAGAAAATGAAGAGACTAAACTAAACTAAGAAAAATAAATTAAGGAAAACTAAAAACTAAGAGCTCAATTTTTTTGTTGCTCCAAAAGAAACAGTTTTTTGGGAGCCCCACTCCAAAGCCACACACTACAAACAAAAGATTAATAAAAAAACTTAAATGAAAATAGAAAACCAAAATAGTGATAAATTTCTCATAACTAAACAAAATTTTAAACTGTAGATATCTATGGAAAGCTAAGAGATAGACCTTCAAAACCCATAAGACGTTTTGCAAAATTCTGCAAGACAAAAGTGTTATAAACAAAAAAAAAAAGGGTCTTAACAACTAAATCTTAAAAAACTATGATCACTAAAACGGCCATAACTTTCTCAAATCTTAACGAAATTTTAAACCATTTGATGTTACAGAAAGTTGAGAACAATGAATACAAAACCCAGATAGTGGTTTTAAAATATTTCATGTGCACATTTTTCTATGCTCAAAATAATATGATGGGATTTCATATGAATTCTCAGCTGTAACCTACAAAACAACTAAAATAAACAAGAAAACACACAAATTTCTCTACATTCACGTCAGTTTCACCAATGCAAGATGTGGTTAGAAATCAAATAGAATAGAAAAAGTGATAGCCAACACTTCTAAGATATAAAACCTCATCTAAACAAGAGAATACAATTATATGAAAGGAGCAAAATGAAAACAATGAAATAAAACACTCCCCATTGAACTTGAATCACTTCTCTTACTCTCCTTATTATACAACTTTTCCCTCAGATTTGTTGAAACACTTGTGCAAAACCTGCAAATGGTAGCAAGAAAGTTTGAGACAATTAGTTGTTAAGCTGAAAATGGAGAAGGAAGGTTGCTTTTATAGACAACCTTTTGAATGGATGGCTGAAATTAATCCTCTAGAAGGATTCCAAGATCAATGGTCCAAAATCGATGCACCAAGAATATGCTATTCTTGGAGGAATCATGACAGATAAACATGCAGGGACATGCAGACCATGGCATGAAATAATGGCAGGGTATCTTTGACCAGGTGGAGGTGCATAAATAATTTATTTTAAATTATTTATTCAAAATGGAGGAAAATGACAAGTGGCAAATAAATAATTTATCCAAATTATTTATTTAGAGAAAATGACAAAGGATCATTTAATTAAATTAATCAATTTAATTAAATGGGGAGGTGGAAATTAGACATGGACAATTAATTTGAATTATTTATCCAAAAGAGAGGAATGAAACACAATTAAATAATTTTGACAATTATTTAATTATAGAAGAACAAAAGGTCAAATAATGATTATTATTATTTGACTATAGATGAAAGATAAATAATTAAATAAATAAAAAATGATTTATTTAATTATTGAAGAAAGGGATATATTAGTGACACAATTAAATAATTTTAATTGATCAGGATAGAATAAAGATGAGAAGGTGAATTAATTAAATAATTAAAAATTATTTAATTAATAGAGGAATGCGGTCAAACCTAATTGAATAATTAGAGTTATTCAATTATTGAAGGACAACGACCAAGAAAAATGACGCTCGCGAACTTAGGACATTTTTCAGTGTCTACAATATTAATAGTTTGTCCTATCACAAATATAAAAGGTGAGCACAATAAATAACATGTATTTTCCCATAAAATGTGAAGGATTTTCAAAACATTTTAGTGTTCAACTATTAGTCCATTTTTGTTCAATAGAAGTTGTATTTTAAATCATTATGTGTTGTTTTTATAAGAACAAATAGATTTTTTGTGTTCAACTATTAGTCCATATGTGTTGAATATAAAAGATAGAGATGTCAAAGATTTATAGTTATCAATAAGTATTTGGTCCACTTAGGTTGCATATTAGTTTTAATTTAAATAAAAATATCATATTCTACAAGAAAAAAATGATATCTTTTTGGTTCAACTATTGGGGGTTCCATGATTAAGTTTTGGTCGAACCTTTAAAAAGTCAAATTTTAGACACTTCTCAAAAGATCTGTTCATGTGGCAAGTTGCATGATGATTCGCGCCTCCAAACCTTAGTTATAGATAATTAAGAGACCAGTCTACATTTCAAAAAAAAATGAAGGTTCTGCAATATTCCAATCAATTGCTACATGCTGAGAAAGTTAGCCTACACGACTACTAGGCCCTCTCCCCTAAAGGAATAAGGGGACATCACTAGGTTGACGACAAACAATGACATAAGTTGTTTTAACGAGGGAACACAAGACCAACAAAAGACTTAGGAAAAATAAAGTCAAGCGAAAGAAATAAAATAATAAAACAAAAGGGGGCCCAGCCTAGACGAAGTGATGGGGCTTAAGTCGTTTTAAAGCCTTCCCAAAAAGTAACAACCAAATAGATCCCATCCAAGGTGTAAGATGAACACTAGGGTTTTGCATGAAGACAAAGGTAAAACCCCAACCTTAGGCTTTTACCAAACACCATAGATTACCAAAGACACAAGGCATGATAAAATAGAACATAGAGAACAAAACTTTGAAGTTCCATCACTACCCATAGCCCTAAACCCTAAACCATTAACCCTTAACCCTTAAACCCTCTACCCTCTCTCTCTCTCAAGTCTCTCCCTCTTACCCCCCTCTCCCTCTCTCTCTCTCTCTCTCTCTCTCTCTCTCTCTCTCTCTCTCTCTCTCTCTCTCTCTCTCTCTCTCTCTACCCTAAACCCTTAAACCCTCTACCCTCTATGTTTAACCCTCTACCGCTTATCTCTCTCCCACTCCTTCCCTCTTTTGCTCTCTCTCTCAAGTCTCACCCTCCTACCCCCTCTCCCTCTCTCAAGTCTCTCTCTCTCACTCACTCACTCTTATCTCCCTCTCCTCCACCCTTAACCCTCTACCTTCTACCCTCTACCCTTAACCATCTACTCTCTCTCTCCCACTTCCTCCCTCTCTCTCACTGAATCCATCTATCTATCTCCCCTCTACACATAACCCTAAACCCTTAAACCCTCTACCCTCTACCCTTAACCATTTCTTCCTCTATCTCTTTCCCACTCCCTCCCTCTCTATCAAGTATCTTCGTCCTAGCACAACTCCCTTTCTCAGGTCTCTCTCTCTCTCTCTCACTCACTTAGTCACTCTAACTCAAGTCTCTCCCTCCTACCCCGTCTCCCTCTCTTAGGTCTCTCTCTCACTCACTCACTCCCTCTATCTCTTTTCCCTCTACCCTAAAACCTAAACCCTCTACCCTTTACCCTCCCTTCCTTTATCTATCTCTCTCTATCTCTCAAGTCTCTCCCTCCTAGCACCACTCCCTCTCTCAGGTCTCTCTCACTCACT
>VDFB02259650.1:0-49327 GCA_007258455.2 Sequoia sempervirens | reverse complement strand
GAAAATTATAAAAGAATACAAGGAAAGGTCTCCTCCCTTCATGGTAGTGATAACCTCCTCCACACACAACCCTTAAAATTATGAATAGAGGAATATAATCTTTGAAGAACTCAAAGTTGATTCTCTCCTACCTGATGCAATTAGTCATTTTATCCTTAAAAACATTTATAGTGATTACTAGAGGCACATAGACCAATTCTTCATAATAGAAGAATTTGATCATACTTTTCCAATGATGGCATTATGAGAAAACATTAGGTTAAATGAATAATTCCTAGCTAAGTTCTTTAAAGCATGTCCAACCGTATAAGAGAAGACCACTACTGTGTACCTGGATACCATGGAGAAAGGCTCTTTGGGCTCTTTCATCAATCATCCTACCTTAAAACATACCAAAAGTCTCCTAGCAATTAGACATAGTAAGATTTAAGATGACTTAAAAAAAAATTATTGCCAAAGCATAAACTTATGATGACTTAACCAAGCCTAGTACACACTCCCTCCCTATTAACCACTTAGACATATGGAAATTAAATGTAAATTTGCTGCTATTTTTATTCATGTAGGTGTCCAATAAACCACTTGGTGGTGTTTCCCTTCAAGTTTATTTACTTGAATGAAGAGTAAAAGTCCTTTGATTACAATTAGAGAATACATTTGAGGCCTTGGTTGTGTAACTGGTGGACTATAGTCACATTTAACACTTGTTACAAAGTTTAGGAGTTAAAATGTTAAGTAGATTTGATTTGTGATGGACACATTTGGATGGTAGTAACAATAACTTGCAATCTATCAAGACTTGATTACCTTATAACCTGTGAAATTCTAGCAATGAAATGATAGATTAATCATAATGTCACCTTGGGATCACATCACCATGAAAGAACTTCATCCAACATCCTTATGAGTGTAGGTACTACCAAATAGGCATTTGTTAGATTTTTCTTCCTCAAGCGAGGGAAATTCAGGAAGAGAAGAGGAAAGCGAGACATGTAGTATGTCTAAAAGAGGGAGATCAACTAGAGGTCAAAAGATTAGAAGAAAATTTTTTAAACGCATGGAATTTTTTCTTGTTGAAGAGGGGTCATTTTCTTATGATGATGAGAGCATAAGCGATGTCGAGATGCCCTTGAGATACAAAAATCTATGGAAACAATGGGTACCCAAGGAACTTCCTCCAATAAACATTGATTTTTGTGTCAATGAGAGGATATATCGCATAGCACTATCGTCATTACATGGTTTGGGCCTATTTTGCATGGATGGCATAAAGGTCTATTATGAAAAAGTTACTGAATTGATGGAGAATGTTGGACCCTGTTACAGTTACAAAGATTGGATGCAACTAGTTCGATATACATGAAGTATGCATAGGTATGCACTGTCAGCAAATTATATACAACTAAAAGATAAGGATTAAAATAAAGGAGTGGCTATGTACATTGACAAAAGGCCAAAAGCATCAGGGAATATTGCAAGGTTTATAAATAGTACATGACCTGGGTCAACAAAAAAGCAACCCAATTGCATATTCGAGGCGTGCGAGGGAAACCATGTATTCGTATGTGCGATAAAATCAATAACTACAGGCGAAGAGTTGCTAATCAATTACAATTTGAATCGCTTAGTTACAACCATAATTACTATGGGGGTGGTACATACTATGTACCATTTTACCCAACCTCCAATTAATGACTCCAATAAACCATTTTATTCTTATGTTTTTTTTTGTAAGTCTATTGGTTTCATTTCGGTAATATTTTTTTATATTTAATTTTTGTCACAGCGGGACATTGATCGTACGAAGAAGGCTCTGGCCCAAAACACAGATAGTGATGTTTCTTCAGCCGCTTCTACCTGACATGTTTACCTCATTGTAATTGAACAAATTAGTTACAAGAAAAATGTTTTATTATTATTTTTTTCATAAGTTTATTGGGTTAATTTCGATAATGTTTTTAATATTCTTGTTGTAGTCGACTGATTGGGGAAAGGCACCAGTAGTAGACGAGATCATCCATAGTGAGGTGTAGTCAATATTTTGTGATGATGACATCGCTATCCAACAAACCTTCTCATATTAAGTGAGGGAAGCATCCAAAAAAAATGCAATAAAGAAATCGTTAAGTTGATATTCATAGTGCCTCAAATAGATGAGATAAGAGAGGATTAAAATATTGACTGAGAGATCACAAAACTTGCAAGTAAGCTGTCATGAGGTCTTTAATTATAACATAAGTTCATTCATGGTTTTATATTTTGTACTCTTTTATGTCATAAACTAAAATATGTGTTATTTTTATAGGATTATTTTCCTCATGATGCTCTTGGCCATGATCAGGGTACTGCAAGTGTTGCCCGAGGAGTAGGGGTTGGTGCAAGTGTACATCCTAATCTTCCTGTGCATACATTAGATCATCTAACCCCATCATTTGTGTCTATATTGTCATTTGAAATGTCGGCAACACATACCATGCAGGCATCCATTAATGCTCCCTCTAGTAGTGAACACATGCCAAAACATGCGTTAGGACATGTACTTGGGGATGTAGAACCACTATCACTGGTGATGTTTTAGCAGCATTTCCTGGATCATCCCATATTACTAGTATGGGAACATTTCCAGTCACATTTGTAGTGATCGAGGATTTCGTTCCCATAAAGATAGAGAAGGCCCCAAGTACTTTAAAAAAATTTAATTATTATTATATATAATCCAATTGAAATTTACTTATTGATCACTCTTTTTAGACTATTGATCCCATTATCATTTTTTAGGAAATCATGTTTTTTATAAAAATATAAGTGATATTACATTGGAGCTCTTTAGAACCACCATACGTACACGGTGGAATGCCCAAAATCAAGATTTAAAAGATGAGCTCATTAACTGTTTAGTTGTGTTGTTCGGTGATAAAACATTCAACCAAAGAAAGGTCCTTAAGAAAGTTGGTACCTATCTAAAGTATGCAAGGGACCAATATAGGTCACATTTAGAGAAGAACAAAAAGTATGAGCATCCCCCCATGATTCCGGAGAGGGAGTGGAAGGACCTGGTGTCAGATGGAAAGGAGAAGGCTGAAAAGAAAAAAGGAAAGACACTACCAGGCCAAGGAAGGTATGTGATACTATCAACAATGTAATTATGTATTGATTACTCTTTCTTTTTACATAATATAATGTATTTCAAACTTTTCATAGGTTGCCTGACACATCAAATGCAACAAAGGAAATACTAGAAAAACACGGGCAGCACAAACTTGGCTCTGGTGGTTATATAAAATTAGCCACACGAATTGTAAGTGTCAATAAATGAAATATAGTATCCAAATAATAAATTAATTTTTTTTTTGTTTTATCACACCATAGAAGCAAAATTCATGATCTTATGCAAAAATGTAGGGCTCTGAATTCAATAGAGTTCCCACAAAAGATGACCTAAAGATTACCTTTCAGCAAGGCTATGGAGCCATGGCTGAATGCCTAAGAGTCTTGACTGGGAAAACATAACCTTCCACTACATCCGACACGTAGGTAAATAAACTCAATAAAGTTTATTTAATATTGAATACTTGTGCAATCTATTCAATATTAATTTCCACCATAAAGTAATTACATGCCTATTTGTTTTAAACATTCAAGCAATGATAATATTGCACATGACATTGGAATGCAACTTGGTGAGGGTTGAGCACAACCTGCAGATGAAGGTCATGGTGTGCATCCCGGTACTTTAGAGCATGTAAAGCATGATCAACATGTTGAGCATGATCAAGCTAGAGAAGATCAGGAACATGATGTGGCCCCATCAGGTAAAGAGGACCACTCTAAAGTTCTTTAAACATATTTAATTGCAATTGGTGTATTAATTAATGTAACCTTTCATGTTTCAACTTTAGAGCATGTAGAGCATGATCAACATGTTGAGCAAGATCAAGAACATGATGTGGCCCCATCAGGTAAAGAGGACCACTCTCATGTTCTTTTAAACATATTTAATTTCAATTGGTGTATTAATTAATGTAACCTTTCATGTTTCAACTACAGATCAGGATTTAGAAGGTGTTCAGCATGTTGAGCATGAGTCTATAACAGAAGTTCAGGAACATGATGTGGATGCATCAAGTAAAGAGAACCACTCTAATGTTCTTTTAATTAATGAAATACTTGTAACAATAATAATAAAACATATCAGTTTAACATTTATTTGTTATTGCAGTAGACCCCCCTTGCAGCGGCATCCATGTTGTGAGCAGACGACTAGGCATACATTAAGATCACAAGAAGAGGGTAGAACAACTAAAGGGGGGAAAAATGATTTAGAAAATGATACTCCACTTTAGATTATTTTAGCTTTAAAAAAGAAACAAAAAAAAAGTGATTGTAATCATATCATAACAACCATGTTTTTGATAATATGTAAAAGCTGAAAGAATGAATATTATATGTTAATGAATGAATGTGAATATGTCAATTAATGAATGTTATATGTTAATGAATGAATGAATGAATGTTATATGTTATTAATGGATGAATGTATAATTAATGTTATATGATTGGGTATGGGGAATTGAGAGTGATGCAAGGGGGGGGAGGCGCCAAATGAGCTTCCACTGTCATGTGGTTGGCCCTGTTAAGTAGAGAATATTAAACTATTCTCAAAACAAAGAGAAGCTCAATAAGGTAATGCACTTTTTAATATAAGAAATGCATTGTTTGAAGCATCAAACCAATATGCAAAGATGAAAGAAAGTGCTAACTTTTCACTATGGTGGCAGAAAAATGATTCTTTATACCCTGAATCCATGCTCTCCATCATAATTTGAAGTTGTTTCCATTCCAATGTTTTGATTTTAGTTTGTTTGTATGGATTTGTATGAATACCACATTGTGTTGTGTGTGGATTTGGTTTCAAAGCTCTTTTTCTTCTGTTTTTAGTGGTGACATAACTCTAAAATTTGACTTTTGTGCATAATAGGTTAGTGGAAAAATTGACAGCTCTGAAGGGTTTAGAGGCTCGATTGAGATAGATACACGGATATTTGGATCTTGTTGTTGATGGGAGGCTTCGACTTAACCATGAAATTTCCCACCATCTATAAGTATGCAAAATTTCTTACTTACATTCATTCTTGATCATAAATGTTGTAAATGATATTAATGCTTCAAACTTAAGATTCATTTCATTGTTATAATGATCAAAATGTTATACTTTCTATACATTCAAGCATTCTCTTTCCCCCTACCCTTTGCTCTCTCCCCCCTCCTTTTAAGAATTTTCTTTGTCATAAAAGATTCACATTTTTATCTCATTTACACAAATTTATCTAAAGCGCTAGGAGTGAATAAAGATATGTAAAAGATGATGGATTATGTCTAAACAACAACTTTCCATCTTATAGCTAATTAAATCCTTAATATTTGAATAGTTTAGAGCTTGAATAATGCTTGTATATGCATGTGTAGCAATAAGGGAGCCTATGTGAAGATTGAAATTTAAAACATCACTTTGGTATTTTTCCTGAGGTAGTGAAATGATATTTTGAGTAATACAAACCTACACACACATTGATATTTTTTGGCATTGCATTGAAGAAATTTTTCTCTTATACCTACCCTCAGCTAGACATGGAGGTATATAATATTGGTATCTAGGTTTATTCTGTAAGTAGTTAATTTCATAGAGGAAGACTAAAATATTCTTAATGTCCTGTGTCAGGTGTGAAAGTATATGAATCACTTGCTGAAGGCACCATTTTGTATTCATCCAAAAATTGGTTTGTTTATTTTTTATGTTTCTTGCATGTATTTTTTTTAGGCTCTAAAGATGTAGCTTGGCTCTTTCCTTTGCACTTTTCATCTATTTTGATGATTACAATAGATTTTCCTCATAACTTTTCATGTAGATCTGTTTGTAACCTTATTTTCTACCAATCAATTTGCAAACCACTCACATATTAAGGACCATTTCACTAACTTGTAGTCATACATTACCTCATATGTTGCAGGTTGTGTTTGTGTGCCAATAAATCTTGATGATTACAAGAACTTTAATCCTACAAGTGTACCCAATCTTTCTCAAGTAAAAGTCTTACCTTATTTTATAGTACTTTAAATGGTTAATTGAAGGTGCTTCTTTAGATCTGAGATAGTTGAACCCTGGATTAAAATATGGTATTAGATGGGTAGTATAATGATAAAATTGAGGTCAATTGAACACAAATTACTAGAATAATTTATCGAACTATGAATAGTGTTACAATTATAATTATTTGGGGTATGTGCGAGGATCATGATGGGCCAAAAAGTGGCAATATGATGGGTATGTGCTAACGACTATTTTTTACCCAAAATTGATGAAATGAAAGGGTTTTTAAAGGAGATTCTCAACTTTCCACTGATATAAATTATGCTTTACTTTGAATTTAATAAGTAATTATTATTCATTTTCTATTTAAATTACGACTAAAGTTCTAATTGATAGGTTGATTGAAAAACATCTATAGCTTTCAAACGGTATCACATTTTTTGAATCCAAAACATGCGCCACATTCTATGCTTTGCATACTAAAGGATTAAGAAAAGAAAAATTAAATTTTATGAATTTTTAACCAAGTTAAGGTGGTCAAACATATGAGTTTTTATATTTTTTAAAAATTTGTAATAAAAATTCATAATTAATTATTTACTCTAAAAAAATTACAAATAAATGCATCACATCGGGGCATGAGTCCTCTACTTATATCTAAAATATTATAAAAAAATATCATCATTTTATTGTGGTTAAGGTGGTTAGACAGACACCTACATCTTATTTTTTCCCTGAAATTTAAGTACCACTAGATTGAAATTTCAATTTTTCACCAAATAGATTCTTTTTTTTTAAAACAAACCTAGTAGTTTATAAACTAGATTCAATTTTCTATAGATTCTATTCTTACATATTTTTGAAATAATATAGATAACTTATTCAATTTTTTACGTCAAGTTGCCTAACTATGATTTTTCTAAATTTTTTGCCACTTAAGAGCCTATTTTTTCCATGATGATCTTGCACATATCCTTCTCCTTTACCTACCTCTGCATTAATGAAAAAGATAGATCCCTATAAATCTAACCATGAAAGTGTTGAAATCTGCAGTATCTGCAGGACTCCGGAAACTATCAAACATATTCTTTTTGAATGTTTTTATGCTTAGGAAATTTGGTACTTATTCTGCCATAAGCTAAAGGTCTGGAATAGCAATGGTAAAATTGATTAGCATGATATTCTGTTTTGTAATTTCAAGCTCAAGTTTGATTGTAAGCTATTTTGTTATTTCTTATCCAATGAGATCATGTGGCATTTGTGGAAGGCAAGAAATGATGATAAATTTAAGGGTATCAAGAGGGTACTTACTGAGTCTTGCAAAAGACTCACTTTCTACTCTGTTGCTCTACAGGTTTCAACTCTTGTGGATATCTCAATGGAGAATTTCTTGAAGACAATAACTGAAGGTGCTACTAACAATACCATAGATGATCTGAGAAGTGGACGCGCCTGTAGGTTGAGCTTGGAAGAGACCGTGTTGTTCTAGTAGACATTTGATGAGCTCCAGAGAGCAATTGATGAAGTTGCAAACCTAGAAAGACAATGCAGTCCCCAACAGTTGGACCCCCAAGGAGAAACAATGGCGAACCTTGATATTGAAGAAGTCATCAATGAAAAGAATGTAATCAACACTATGTATTGTTTACGCTGATTTGAATAGCAGCAACCTGTGGTGCTATTAACAACAATTTGTATTGTCTATGCTAGTTTTGAAAACAACTGGTGCTTTTTGGTTTCTTTCTTGCTGTGTAAAGTACTGATACGATATATTTCCTATTATGGAAATGCTTTCATGTTGTACTGATCCTAATGCCAGATAGGAATTTTTATGATACGTAATGGACCTTAAACTATTTTCAATATATAAAAAAAGAAAAGATAGTAGATATTGGAAGTTCATTACATGTCTCATGTATGTGTTAGTATTTTAATTGTGTTTAAGTTGTTCAAGAGCTTGATTAGATCAACAATATGTTTTACAAGTTCTATTCTCTTGATTAGATTGGTGTGACATTGGATCTGTCTTGCTGACAGAAGTCATTGGCAAGACATGGACTATCAGAGTGATTTTTCTATCCTATGCTGATGATTGATCTCTCACTAATGGGTTGGCTTCAGTGGTCATCGCCAAGAGTCTCCGTGATGGTACATTTCAATGATTTTTTTTTTTAAATATTCATTGTTTCATCACAATTTCGACGAAAACCACTAATGAATCACCGAAAAGGTCTGATGAAGTTGTTATAGCTGTGACGAAGGCTTCATCATAACTCCTTGTCTGATTCATCACAATTTCGATGAAGTCCACCGATGAATCACATAAAAGGTCCGACGAAGGCTTCGTCATAACACCTTGCCCATTTCATCACAATTTCAATGGACACTAACGAATCACAAAAAAGGTCCGATGAAGTTGCTTAGCTACGATGAATGCTTCATCCTAACTCCTTGCCCATTTCGTCACAATTTCGATGAACTCTACGGATGAATCACATAAAAGGTCCGATGAAGTTGCTTAGCTGTGATGAAGGCTTCGTTGTAACTCCTTGCCCATTTCATCGAAATGGCAATGAAATTTTTTTCAATATTCTAATGAACATTTGAGTCATTTTATGATGCCGACAACCAATGAATCTGCACCATTATTTCTACGTTTAATGCATCATCGACATTTTGATGAAAAAGTAGTGACAAAATTATTTTTGTCATTTTGTCACTTTTTTGACAAATATTTGTCAAACAACCGATGAACGTTCATCAGAAAATGGAGCCAAATTCAGTAGTGTCCTCTCCCTCTGTAGCCCTATCACCTATACCCTCAACTCCTCCATCTCCCTCGTGGTCTAGTGTCGAGCCTCTACTGGTACCTAATCTATTGCTCCTCTAGACTCCTGCTATCCCCTGGCCTATGATATAGTCACCTCTTCCTGTAGTCTATCCTGATCCTAGGTCACCCCAGCTAGCTAACCACATACTCCCTGTACCTCTGCTTGTAGGTGATCTCTCTCCCTCTCCACATCTAACACCTATGAGGTCAAGAGGTCAATAATGAAGCCACAATCCCTCTGCCCCTTGGCCTGTAACTTGGCTACCTCTACCTAAAGCCTACTCTCCTCAGCCCCAAGTCTATGCACCTTAGCCTATGCAACCCTCATCCTTTGTTCTGTCATTTTTAGCCTCGCTTGGGTCCCCCTCAACAATACGATAGGGTTCTCATGTGGTACATATGGTATCATCACCAATGGCTCCACCACAAGAACGTCCACATCCATAGCACCCTCTTGTGGCTCACACTCCTGCTCAACCCTGATCGCCACCTGAACTCTCCTCGGTTGTCCCCTCCTCCCCACCCTCATCTACCATCCTACAACCCTCACCTCCCCCTTAGGCTCATCTCTCTCCCCCCTCATCTCCATCTCTGGCTCATCGGGCTCCTGCTCGGCTCTGATCTCCACCTAGGCTCTCCTCCATTGTCTACTCCTCGCTGCCCTCACTAGCTGTCCAACAGCCCATGTCCCCTATTGTCCTCTCTCTTGCTGATATCTCTCCTCCCTCATCTCCATCTCTATCTCATCATTCTCCTGCTCGGCCCTGATCTCCACCCAAGCTCTCCCCAATAGTCTCCTCCTCCCTACCCTCATCTATTGTCCTAAAGCTACCACCTCCACCATAGGCTCATCCATCATCTCCATGTCATGCCCCTCTCTCTCCTGCTCTAGCACCACCTACTTCCTCCTCACCATGCTCACCAGCAATCCTACAGCCCTTTCCTCCTCCTATCATCTCTCCTATTGTCCTGCCACTCTAACTACCTATTGACCTCCCCTCTGCTGGGTTTTCCCCCTCCCTCTCCTCTATGCTGCCAGTCTCAGCTCATCCTCTGGTCCAAAGCCTAGTGCCTCTATAATGGGATCCTCTAATGTAATCCTCTCCCACTGATGGTTGAGGAACCATTCAACATATCAACGTCTCACTCCTGCCACCTGCTCCCCTCCGATCCTCCCTAGGTATGGTAGTAGTTATAGTGTCACCCAATGCACCCTCGCAACCTTAGGAAAAATAAGCTCTCCCCATGTCCGCTCTCGTGTGATCTTTCTGAAACTCTCTAGTGCCTAGGGAATATCCTATGGTAGCCCAAACTATCTCATCACCCTGTCTGGTCTGTGTAACTCCACTATGCGGGGCTCCTTCCTGACTATGTAGCACCTGGTGCTGAAGTAGCCTTTATGTCTCACCTCCTCTACCCTCCACCCAGTAAACCACTGCAACATGTACGGTCACCACACTATGTGCTCCTGCTGTAGGTCATCTATGGTCCTCCTCTATCTATCCAAATACCCAAGGTTGTCAAAGTGCCACACCTAACCATACTCTATCACGTACCACCATGCCACGGGTGCTACCTCATCCTCTATCCCTGCTCTCACCACTCCTGGCCTGGTCACACTAATGTGCTCCCAGGCCCATACCTGCAATAGGGTAACTTGTGTCAAGCTGATTCCCCCTCGATAGCACACCATGTGCATGTCTTTGTACAACTATGCCAACACCCATGTCCCCCATGTGAATCTCCCCTCTCTCCCCTCAACAATATGTCGAATAACCTCCATATAACTCAGGCTGTAGAACCGCCCACTCCTATCCGATATTAGTAAGCTACTAATTAGCCTACACAAATAGAGTGGTAGTGTTGGCACCCCCACCACCAAACATTTGTCCACATCTAACCTCTTCTTCTGAATAGGAATTTCCTCTCATCCAAGTAGCACGAACAGTGTTCGATCCAACTCCTCCCTAGTCGACGTCACCTCACTTAGTAAGCACCCTGCTATAGGGAGCCTCAATATTTTCCATACATCCTCAAGAGTCACCATCATCTCCCTTGTCGGGAGATGGAATGTGGAGGTCAACGAATCCCATCACTCTATGAGTGTTGTCAACATAGTTTGATGCACTCTAACCATTGAATATCCTCTCAAGTGTAGCAGTCCTACTCATGACAAGGCCTCATGATCTACTCTAGTCATTGCCCTCAGCATTTCCTGCAACACCTCGGACCATCTCTCTCATGTTTGTAGCTGCTCAAATCGCTGCATCCATACCACAATGCTATGTTAGTCATTTCATCTCTTCTCTCATTTATCGGCCCCGGGTTATCTTTTAACTAAGTATCCCCTCCCCTTTTGGCCAAGTTTTCCAATTTTCCCAATTTTCCTTTGCTTTTCTTTTTCTTTCTGCTCCTTCAGCCCTTTCGCCCTTTCTGAGCAAGGTCACCCTTTCCTGGGTGTCGTCACCCCTTTTGGGGCTGGGTCGCCCCTTCTTAGGCACCGTTACCCCTTCTGGGGTGGGGCCATCCCTCAAGGGGTGTGACCACCCCTTTTGGGGTGCAATTGCCCCTTTTGAGGTGGGACTATCCCTCAAGAGGCGCAGCCACCCCTTTTTAGGCACGATCGGGTGTGCCCACCTCTCAAGGGGCATGATCACCCTTTTAGGGGTGCAATCGCCCTTTTAGGGACATGACCACCCCTTCCCTAGGGTGTGGCTGCCCCTCCATGGACCAAATTGGGAAACTCCCCCCTTTCCCATGGCCTCTAGCAAACTATTCTACCTACCTCATTGGCGAAATTCCATTTTCACCCCCAACCCATTTTCCTCAACTGCCCCAATCCCAAAACCCATGTGTTTAAAAAGCATAAAAACTTACAACATAATAAAAAATGCTTAAAATTAGAAAGAGGGTTTTTGAACCTAACCTAGTGTGGAACTGCATGCTCGTGGAAGAACACCCGCACCTTGTTCGCCCGATGGATGATGTCATCATCGTAGTCATCTAGCATCCTCATCTCCTCATCTCCTCATCTCTTCGACTCCTCCTTCTCCTCTCCTCTCTCTCTCTCTTTCAATTGCTAGGTGTGCAAATGAGGAACCTCATTTTTAAATTACTTTTAAGTCAGGGGTATTTTTACTTTTTGTTTAACCTTTTAGGCCCTAATTAATTCCAAACATTATGTGGGCCACCATTAGCACACCGTGTGTCTGATTGGCTCTATTCAAAAGCTAAATTTTCTTGGTTTATTGAGCTCTATCCAATGGTACCTTTTATTTCTTCATATCAAGAGGTCACCCAAGGCCCCTTTTTCTTCCCCAACCACTCTCTCGAGGGGGCATACCCTACCATTTTCCTCTGTTCCTCCATCACATTCATTTTCTTGTGAGATTGAGGCATCTCCCTCCATTTCCCTCTGTTTGGGCAGCTCATGCAACTTCTTCTATGCTAGGGCATCATGTTCTGGTCGGTTCCTCTATCGAGTCATCTATATTTTATTTTTCTTCAAAACACTATTATTCTAACAATATTTTGAAGAAGGGAAAAATGTATACATCTAAATTTGACCACTCCCACATGGTCAAATTCACCTCTTTATTCGTCTATTTCTCATCCTCTGTTAATATTAATTAAATTGATTGATTTAATTAATATTCCTCTATTTGCTTAAAGTTTCATAAAGTATTAATTTATACTTTACCCTTTCATCCCTTTCCTCTCTAAATTAAATAAACATATCAATTTATTTAATTTAGTCATTTGACCTTTTTTAAAAGTAATTTTAAATTCTTCTTTTTCTCTCTCCTTGTCACATCCTTCATAACCCTCTTCTAATCTGGATTAAATTAATTAATCCCTAATTAGGATGTGCACATCTTAATTAGGATTAATGTCACATCCTCCATATTCTCTAACTTTCTTCTAATTCATCATTAAATTTTTTAATCACCTGTTTGCACAACCATAATCTAATCCCCTTCTTATATTTAGCATACCTTTTTGGTCAACCTTCACATTTTCCACATTTGGTCTAGACCCTCTTCCCCATGTGAATTTAAAATTCACTTTTTATTCCTCCAATAAATCTCCTCTTCCCCATGTGATCATTGAAAGGTCACATCAGTCACATGAAGCCAAGAACCTTCTATTATAAGGACCTTGTCTTATCCACAAGGTACTTTTCATCCTCCTTCATAAGAAACTTGTCTTATCCACAAGGTGCTCCTCATATGAATTTAAAATTCATATTTATTCTCTCAACCACCTTATCCATTCCAAAAATGTGAATTTAAAATTCACATTTATTTCTCCAACCACGTTTCTCTTCCCCATGGAGATTTTTGAGGAATACTAAAATTCCTCATATGTCATTTTCCTCTCATATGGGTACAAGAAGTTCCTTTTTTAAGAAATTTTCTCCCCTCCCAAGGTACTTTCAAAGTACTTGTCCTTCCTCCACATCATTTTTCCTTCTTCCACATTATTTGTACCATTTCCATCTCACCATGTCCTTTAGACACTTCATCCTCCACATGGCAAGATGTGAAGGCTTGTGAGTCCTCAACACACCATAGCCCTTCATCTTGGCCATGGTGGCTCAATCCTAACTATTGAATTCTCTAGAGAATTCAATTTCTTCTATAAATAGCCCTCCTTCTCATTCAATCATTTACCTTGTGTATTTTATCACTCATTTAGAACTCAAGCCATTCAAGCATTCATCAAGCAATTACTCACCTTTTGTATTCAAGCACTAGTTCATATCTTCATTTTTTCACATTTCCAAGCTTGCATCCCCTTCATTTACATTCATCTCTTAGAATACCCCACATCCTCCATTGCATCTTCACCTACCTGCATATCAATTTAGATCATCTTGCCACTAAAGGCAAACATATCCAAGCTTTAATCAAGGGCCAACCAAGGAGATCAACACAAATAAAAGGTATAATCACTTTTGTTTTATCTTTATTTTGTTTGTGTTCAACTTAGGCTAATCTTGAAGTGGTCTAGTGTTCTCTACTTTGCATTTATTAGTTTTTTTTGCATATTTAGGAGTAGAAACACTTGCACATAGTTGGAAATAATTCTATTGAATTTGAAAGATGTATGAAAAAAATTTCTCAAGAAATAGGCCACAACATCAAAGGAACTATTGTGATTTATTTTCATGCTAGAGAGGAGAAAAATACTAGATAATTGATAGTAGATGCTCAAATAATATGATAGGTGATAAGAGTAAGTTTGTTAAACTTGAGAATTTGGAAGGTGGTCTTGTTAAGTTTGGTGATGATGCATCTACTAAGATATGTGGAAAAGGTTCAATTATTTTTGATGGAAAGCATATGATGCAGAGCTATAAGGATTCACAACACATCTCACAAACCTTCAACAATAATCCAAAACAATCTTTGTATAACACATGTTATTAGGCATTGTATATCACATTGGAAACATAACTATGGTAGCCCACAATTTATTTCCATGAACAATCATTTATAAATTCTACAAAAAAAATAATGAAGGCAATTCCTCTGGTTTGATTGAAGAAAATATAGTTATATACTATTCCTCAAATTCTTATGAAGATCCAATGGTAGAAATGAAAGTTATTATATTTTTTCCAAAACTGCAAACCCTAGGTAGGGTTCAGACCTGCCCTCACAAAAATGTTCATAACTTATTCAAATCTTAATGAACTTTTATGAGACTTGAACCAAATGAAAGTAGATTCACATGGAAACAAAATCCAATTAATTTTAGATCCAAATTATAGACTTTACATTCCGTACCATCACACTTTTATTACTGTAAATTCTGCACAATATTGTTAGAATAGGCAGTCTCACCAAAATATTCATATCTTCCACAAAACTTGATAAAATTCAATGAGACAAAAATAATTGGAAACTAGAAGCAGAGATATTTCCATAAATATATGATACTCTATCATTTGAGTCCATTCCAGGCCGTACAAATCACAACTTAAATCTGGAAACAATGTGAAAATCAGAAAAATGCACACCAAACTTGAGGTTGCCATTCATTTAACTTCAAAAATAATGTCTCACACCACCACTTCAAGTTTTTGAGGGTGTATTTATACATATTCAACCAAAAATAACCATTTTCAACCACATTTTTATTAGTTTCTTCACAAAACATGTAATGACACTTCATCTACCTAATTTTGCACTTTTGACAATTTTTACAATATATGAGAAATGAACATCCTAGGACTTATAACACCACAAAGGTGGCCTCTTGGGCCTTATTACAATATAAAAACATAAAAATCGAACAAATAACTCAATATGGATTCATGGAGGCATGTGATCAAATAGGTGCTCCTGCACCAACATAGCATAGATGATGTTCTTTATGTAAAGGGTCTCTAGCATAATCTTCTCAATGTAGGAAAGATGTGTAGAAAAGGATATAACTTTGTATTGTAGGATGGTGGTTTTGAAATTAGTAAAGGAAGCTCTATAACTCTAGTTGTTGTAGGAATAATGAAATATGGGAATGCTTATTATCTCAAAGGTGCTAATGATAAGTGCTTTATGACTCAAATTAATGAAATTTGGCTATATCATAGAAGAATGTGTCACATCAATTTTGATAGTCTAGTGAGGATCAACTCTACTCAAGCTATGAGAGATCTACCAAGAAATATAAAGCATATCAATGTAGTTTGTAAGGAATTCCAGTTGGGAAGGAAACAAGAAAAAGGTTTAATATCAAAGAATATTCTACCACAAGAATTTTGGAGCTGGTTCATATAGATGTATGTGGACCTCCAAGAACATGAAGCTTTTAATGTGATAAGTATTTCATGTTGTTGATTGATCATTACTCTAGAATGACTTGGATAAATTTTGTCAAAGAAAAATCAAAAGCTATATACAATTTTAAAGCATTTAAAGCTATGTTTGAGAATGAAATGGATATGAAAATTAAGTGCTTAAGGTTTGATAGAGGTGGGGACTTCACCTCAAATGAGTTTAACAAGTTTTGTGAAGATCATGGGATAAAGAGGCATCTGTTAGCTCCTAGGACTCCTCAATATAATGTAGTGGTAGAAATAAAGAATAAGATAGTTTAGGAAGCAACAAGTACAATGATGAAGGAAGCAAATCTATCGTATGTCTTTTGGAGAGAAGCTATTCAAATTGCAATATACATAATCAACAGAGTACAAGCAAGAGTAAAAAGTTCAAAGACTCCCTATGAACTATGGTATGGAAGAACTCCTACTATCAAATATGTTAGTGTTTGGAAGAAAATGTTATCTCAAAAGAGATGAAGAAAACTTGGGAAATTTTGACAGAATGTCAAATGAATGAATCTTCTTGGATATTCTACTATAAGAAAGGCTTATCAGTTCTACAACAAGAGGCTAAAGAAGATAGTTGAAAGTGAAAGTGTCAAATTAGATGAAGAACCACATAAAATATCAATAGTGATAGAAGGATATGAATTTGACAAGTTTTCTTGTAGAAAAGAAGGAAAATAAGAAGGAAAGGAAAATGATATATAAGTAGAGGAGGAAGAAGCTCTGGAAAGGTTTCCTAAGACTCCCAAGTATGTGAAAAAGAATCATTGTAAAGATCAGACCATTAGTGATAAGAGTAAAGTCATGTTGACAAGAAGAAAAGCTACTATGACATATGAATAGGTAAATTTGTGTCTACTTTCCAAAGTAGAACCTAAGACATTGATTGAGGCATGTAAGGATGAGAATTGGACCAAAGCTATGGAAGTGGAAATGATGAAAATTAAGAAGAATCATTCTTGGGAATTAGTCCCACAACTCCAAACAAGAATGTAATAGGGACTAAATGGGTATTCTAGAACAAGTTGAATGAGAATGGAGAAGTAAAAAATAAGGCTATATTTGTGTGTAAGGGATACTCATAAGTTGAAGGAATATATTTTGAGGAGAAATTTGATCCAGTGGAAAGAATGGAGGCCATTAGTATTTTTTTTCCTTTGTAGCACATAATATTTCAAGGTTTATCAAATGGACGTGAAGTCTACATTCTTGAACAGTGAGTTAGAAGTGTAGACACCTAAAAATGACCTAGGCCTGCAAGCTTCATTTTTACCACTTCCGTCCTAGCATAATTAAGACATTTAATTATGTCCTTGGTCCACATTCGACTATTAATTAAATAATTCATAATTATTTAATTAATTCATGTCATTTATTCTTCATGATTATTAAATAAATAAATTTTATTTATTTATTAAATCGTCATTAATTGTCTAAGTCTTCCTTAATTAAATAAATTTCTTAATTTATTTAGTTTCCCTTTCGCATTTAATTCTTCACGATTATTAATAAATGATTACATTTATTTATTTAATATGTTGCTAATTTTAATTAAATGAATTGATTAATTTATTTAATTAATTATTCTTATCTGCTAAATTAAATAATTAAATTTAATTATTTAATTGCCAATTAATATTCTCATTTTAAATAAATTAAATTATTTAAAATGTCATTTCAATCTTAACTATCAGTCCTTTTTGATAAATAATCTGAAAAGATTATTTATTATCTCTCAAAATCCATAATTTGAATTAATTTAATTCAAATTGGTAATTAATCTTCCAAAAATCAAGCAATCGGGCAGATTCTTGATTTTCCAAATCTGATCTTCAGTCTAAATCTTATCTTCTTGATTTGTCGAATCTCACAAATTAGGCAGTCTTTATCCTCTTGATTTTCGAAAATCTTTATTTTCTAATTAATTTGTCTCATTTATTCTCCGTCGTCGATCCAATTATCTGAGATATTATTTTGACCGTTCGATTAATGATTTTTCCCTAACCCTAATTAGGGATTCTCAAACTTAATCTGAACCTTTCATTTTAGGTTCTTGTCATCAATTAATCTCATCCGTCCACTCAAAATTCTGTTTTCTATAAAAGACAATTTTGCTCATAATTTCGGGATCCGACAACTTCATTTTTAATTTAATAGTCATTATAGTCATTTGGCATTAGTAGTCATTATTTTCATAGACATTGTCATAGTCATAGGCATTTAGACATTGCATAAATCCTTCAAAGCTTGTTGTAGGTCTTAGACATTTGTAGATTGCTCGCACAACGAATCTGAGGGCAACATCATCCAGCAAGTAAGAAGGTATTACGAAAGGGAATCATGGAAGTCTCGGCGATCAGGTATAATCGTTTGGTATTTTACTTCATTTGTGTTTCATAAGATCTTTGGGTTTCATTTTCATTTATTGTTTATTGCTAACAACTCCTAATCATAAAAAGAAATCCCTCAGTTACAAGAAGAAGAGGTATAAATTGAACAACCATAAGGATTTTAATGAGTAGATGATCCTAATTTGGTTTATAGATTGAAGAAGGAATTGTATGGTCTCAAGCAAGCTCCCAAATCTTGATATGTAAGATTGGTTAGGTACTTGTTGGAGTAGGGATTCAATAAAGGTACTATAGATAGAAATGTTTACTTTAAAGTTGTCAAGGATCAAATTTTGATTGTGGTTGTGTCTATTGATGATGTAATTTTTGGAGGAAATGATGCAATGTGCAAGTAGTTTATAAAAGAGATACAAAATGAATTTAAGATGTCAATGTTTGGGTAGATGAATATCTTCCTTGGGCTACAAATCGATTAGATAGAAAAATGAATATTCATTCCACAGTCAAAGTATGTCAACGAAATGTTGAAGAAGACTGGAATGCAAGGCTCTAAACTAGTATGTACTCCTATGGTTACTGGTTACAAGTTGAGAAAGAATGATGAATCTCGTAAGAGAGATAAGAGAAAGTACATATCAATGATTGGTGGATTGATATATCTAACTGCTACTAGACCGAACATCATGCATGTAGTTTTTCTTGTGGCCATATTTCAAGATCCTAGACAATCACATGTGGTAGCGGTAAAGAAGATATTTAGATATTTGTTGGGAACTCCATACTATGGTTTTTGGTATCCACAAGATAATAATTTCTCTTTAAGTGCCTATATTGAAGTAGATTGGGTAGGTTGTGTGGATGAAAAAAGAAGTACAAGTGGAGGTGCTTTCTTTCCTAGAAGCATATTGGTTTCATAGTTGAGTAAGAAGCAAGTATCAATTTCATTATCTACTACAAAGGTAGAGTATATTGCAGTAGCATCTTGTTGCACATAGATGCTGGGATGAAGTTAAAATTGAAGGATAAGATAATATCATATAATGAACCTATTTCTATCTTGTGTGACAATACAAGTGCTATCAATATATCAAAGAATCTACTGATGCATTCAAGAAAAAAGTATATCTCAATTTGGTATTACTTTCTAAGGGAGAAAGTTGTAGGAAATGAGGTGAAGCTAGAGTATGTGCCTACAAAGGATCAAGTTGTGAATATTTTCACAAAGGATCTTCCTGAAGATACATTTGAGTATCTCTAGAAAAAAATTAGGGATTATTTCCCCTCCTTTCAACTAGATGCATAAGAGCATGCATCATTGTGGTGAAGTATTTCAAGATACATTCTTGGTCCTAGACTGATGTTGAAGGCTACCTCTTAGGGGGAGTAGGTAGTGGTATGGTTGGTTGGTGAAGTCATATGGAGCATATTTCATGCCCCTAAGGGGGAGAGAAAAAAAATTTAGTACAAGAAAGAGAGTTGGATGATTCTATGGCTCTTTTCCATTGATGTCAAAGGCGGAGAAATACTCTAATAAACATGGAGAGAGTTAGTGAAATGTATGGAAAAGTATTGTCTGAAAAGAAAAGGAATAAAGGGGGAGAGAGCTGGTGTTGTAGGAGAAGAATTCTGTGAAGAGAGAGTATGAAGAGTAAAGAGTTGTCCCAGTCAGGGGGAGTACTACCTATTTTAGAGTTATTGATTTCTTTTGTTATTGATGGTTTTTAGAAAGTCGGTGTTGTCATTAATGACAAAGCGGGGGATTGTTGGAAGATTTTCTTATTTGTGAGTTGTTTGGGTGTTATCATTGATTTCAGCACCTTGTATGAAGAAAGTGTTGGAATGTTTCTAGTGTTGATGATATCAACCCCTAGCATTAGATTTGTTGGAAGCCTGGAGTTGTTGGTATTAATGTTAACACAATGTTGTTGGTGTTGTCGTTGATGTCCTACTACTTAGTATAGTTGCATAAGTTGTGTTTAGAGAGATATTTGGATGTGCTATAGTTGATGATAGGTACTAAAAATTTTGCAAATGTGTTGCAGAGATGTTAGTAGTGTTGTTGATGCAATTGGTTCATTTGGTTTCAAACTGATTTTTAGAAAAAATGAATAAAAGAGATTATAGTGTGACAGAGTGGTGTTTAGTGTTATCCTCCACATTTCTTCATGGTTGAAGATGTTCCTACCTAGTTTTAATATGATGATTAGAGGTGTTTAGAGGTTATATATCCAAGGTTTTAGGATCTAGATCATTTCACAGTGAAATTTGTATTTGACAGTATGCCTATTTGGTGAAACATGTTGTCTGAGAGAAATGAGATTTCTCCACATTTCTCCGCAATTGTTATTTTATTTTGGATTTGGCAATGTTCTTTTATTGTTTTTGTCTACCTTTCCTCAATTTTTTAGGTGTTGTGATGTTTCATAATGTTGTTTGGTGAGTTGGATGTCTATGCTAGTGTGTCTAGCTGTACAAAATGATGGTGTTCTCAGTTTCAATTGGTTATGGAAAAGTTGTAAAATATTTTGATGATGTTGGAATATTTTAAGATGTTGTATGGATATTTTGGAGTGTTTTTATGTGGTCCACAAAGTTTTCTTCAAACTTGGTTAAGCATAAACTTAATTGTTAAGGGTGTTAATATAAGTTTGGCTAACCTAGCGTGCTAGCATTAATTATGGATGATGATTGTTATTTTTGGAAGTTTTGAGAAGTGTTTTTAATATATATTTAGGTCCCAATTAAATTGTGGCATGGTTTTCCTTCACTTTTTTACACTGTGGAAGTTTTTGGCACTGACCTAATTGATGTTGCATGGTTGAGGTGCATACATTTCCTTAAGGTCGACCTAATTGAGATTGTTTTAGGTCACAGATGGTATAAATACAAGGCATGTGTGTGATGAAAAAGATGCTAAAGTGATCAAGTGTGGCAAATTGAGTGTGAGATTTGATGCATATGACTCCTAGATGTAGTGAGCAGAAGGTGTCTATATTATAGTCTATTGAATGGGTTGTTAGTGCTTTAGAGGAATTGTGGTTTTCCTTCACTTTTTTACATTGTGGAAGTTTTTGGCACTAACCTAATTGATATTGCACGGTTGAGGTGCATATTTTTCCTTAAGGTTGACCTAATTGAGATTGTTTCAGGTCATAAATGGTATAAATACAAGGCATGTGTGTGATGCAAAAGATGCTAAAGTGATCAAGAGTGGTGATCTGAGTGTGATATTTAATGCATATGACTCCTAGATGTAGTGAGCATAAGGTGTCTATATTATAGTATATTGAATGAGTTGCTTGTTCTTCAAAGGAATTGTAACTTCGACATAAGAGATATGCATTGCTAGTAGTTCAAATTGGCAATGAGCCACCCCTTCTATCTTCTTTCTTCTAGATAGTGAGTCCTTTGGCAATGAGCCCTTCTTTCTTTTGGGAATTGAGCCCTCTAATAGTGAGCATATTATATTTGGTTTTGCAATTCATTTATATAGTGAGCTAATCCTCACCGTGGCTTTTCCCTTCTTAGGTTTTCCATGTAAATTTTGTGTTCCATTGTGCATGGTGTTTTAATGTTTTGTTGTTTCAATTGTTTACTTTCATGCTAAATATTATTAAGGGTTTAATGGCTTCATAAATATCTAAATATTAATAAGGGTTTTGCTGTTTTAATGTATAACTAATTCACCCCCTATCTTAGTTGTCCTATTCATATAACACTATAGAGAGAGAATGATAGGGGAGAGGGAGATATATAGAGATATATATAGAGGGATAGGTAGGGAGAGTTAAGATTGAGAGAAGTAGAGATGGGAGGGAGGGAGAGTTAGAGAGAAAGGTTTAGAGCTCAAGGAGAGGGAGTGTAAGAGAAAAGTATAGAGAGAGAGGGTTAACAAGAGACAAAGGGACAGGGAAGGAGGGTAGGATGGAGAGGTAGAGAGATAAGTCTAGAGATTGATAGATGGAGAGAGAGATGTATAAAGAGGGATAAGGAGAGAGGGAGGGTGGGAGGTTGATGTTGAGAGATATTTTTAGAGATTGATGGGAGAGAGTGAAATGGAGAGGTAGAGAAACAAACATAGAAAAATATGATGATTTATTAATTTTTAACTCTCCTTACTACATATTATAAATATTTCATTATTGGTTACCCCTTTAATGTTTGAAGTATTTTGAGATTGTACAAAAAATATTGAAAAAGGGACTTCACATGAAAAAGTTGTGAGCATTTGATGTTTCAAAAATGAGGGATGAAGTTCAAATTATTTTAATTAATTTTTGATGTATAATGTAGAAACACTACCTAGTTTATTGTATAGATATTTGAGTCACCTTTTCAATTCCTATGAAAATCAAAATTTTGTTTAGAAACATAAAATCTATGCTCATTTTATTGAAGAGATTATTTTCATCTTTTAGGTAATGGATATCCATTTTGCAATAACAAATATCCATTTTGAAGACATAAAATTAATAAAACGTCCTTTAGGTAAATAGAAAACAAACCCACCCTACTTTCCAACTCTATTAGTTTTAATTTCTTTTGTGCATGGTAGATGCCAACTTTGGGGTACTCCATGATCCCTCTCCCCTATCCCCTTCTGACCGCATGCCTTCAGCACAAGCACCACCACCTTGCTCATGCGAACCTCTTGTCTCATTTGTTGAATATCTACCTATGATTCCTATTATTCTTTCTATTGAAGAAGTGCTAGTGATTCCTATCATTCAAGAACCCAAGGGTTGAAATAATGTGTTGCTTAAATCCTCCCAAAGTCCAACAATAGATAAGTCTCTCCCTTGACCAGAAGTGGTGAAATCCATCTTTCCAACTCTAAAATATCGATCCCGGAATCCACCTATGATAGGATTGTTTCTTCAATGGAGAACTCGATCATGGGTATTTTTTTCTCTTTTCACCCTACTGTGGATATGGTTAGAAGATGGTTGATGGCTAAATGGTGACTAAAGGTAGTGTAGATGTTTGTGATATGGCTGGAGGGTTGTTCCTATTCAAATTCATGCATTATGAGGATCTACTTTTTTTTCTATCTTTGAGCCCTTAAGTTTATGGGAAGCATATCCTTTCTCTCTATAAATGGAAGCTTGGCTTTGATCCTACTATGGATCTCAACAAATCTGCTCCTTTCTGGGCCTGTTTGTCAGGACTGCCATTTGAATACTGGGATGATTCAATATTTCAATGTATAGGAGATTTGATGGGCCACTTCATTACTTTGTATACCATCACCAAAATGAAATCCAAGTTAGTCTTTTCTAGGTTATGTGTCAGTATTGATATTAACAAGTCTCTACCCAGCTCACTAACTTTGAGCTCTAAGTTTGGGTCTTAGAACCAAAAAATATGTTATGAAAATGCTATGGTTTATTGTCAAAAGTGCTCCAAACTTGGGGACATCATTTTCAATTGCAATTCCACTGTAACAAACTATAGTGTAGAAAAATTTATCGCTTTACATTTTCATATGTGTTTGGGCCCTCCCTAATAAAATTAGGCTTCTTTATGCCTTATTTGGTCCTATTTTGCATCCGCAAGCCTTATTTAATGCATGTCTCTGAGGATAATCCTGACACTTGTCTAATGACCAATCATAATTCATATTTTTTGGTTGTGTTATAGATCTAGTGATCAAGGACTCATATGCAACCTTAGGCACATGGGTCCCACTTAGGTTTCAGAGCCTAATCTTGAATATTGAATCAAACTTAACATTTCTTGGAATTTTTGTCCCAAGCTTAGGCTACTAGGACTCATACACCCCAACTGGCATATGAGTCTTGCTTTAGCTTGGACCTATTTTGAATTCAATTCTTGGTGGGATTTTATTCTCCTAGATCTAATTTCGTCTTGTAGTGTTGTAATTTAAGGAAATTTGGCATTAAAAAGTATAAATACAAGGTTATTTCAAATATTTTCTCCTAACAAGTTTACAAGTCATTAAGTTATTATAAGAGAACTTTCAAGAGAGTTTACAATAGCATTCAAGAGTTTATTATCAAGAATTTGAAGCATCAATTTAAGATTCAAGCATCATGTCAAAGTCATCATGCATCATGTGTGTTTTTGAGCTAACATTTGTGATGTAGGTTTTCATGATTCAAGCAAGCATTTAAAGACATTATTTCATATCAAGATCAAGAGTCAAGATCCACATCCATTGGAGCCATTCCACACAAGATTACAGCCTTCATTTTAGGGGTTTGGATAGTTGCAACATTGCATATTGTTCATTCATCATTCATTCATTCTATTTCATTTCATTTCAAGGTTTGATTATCAAAATAGGGTTTGACCAAGGAAAACTCTATCCACTAACAAAATAACATTTTCCCCTCTTCATGTGTGATTGTAGATTTAGGTTTTTTGAGGCTTGAAGATCTATTGAAGGAAAAACTACAATATTGAAGAAAGTTGTCAAAGTTTTCATCTTCACATAAACTCACCTACAAGACATAATTCAAACTTTCAAATTTGGAGATTGGACAAGATGAAAGCTACATAAGATTACTCAAGGTTATAGAAGTTTCAATCAAACCCTAATACTGGGACTAAATCATCACCTTGGGTGTATGAGTCCCAGTATGCCTCTTTTCAACAATTTTCTGTAGATCCTAGTTTGTGACAATAGATTCTAGATTCAACCCAAAAACCCTAGACTGGGACTAAATCACTTAGTCTAGTGTATGAGTCCCAGTACACATCAAAAGTCAGAATTTTAGATTTTTTTACCTTGTTTTGGACATGTTTAGTGTTCTAGGTGCTTCTCTTTTTATCCTCTATCTCTCATTCCAATTTTATGTTTAATTTTCTAGGTCATATAGTTAGATTCGCATATTATTTTAATTTCTTTCTTTCTAAGCATTTCCTCAATGGTGAGCCCCATTTTAATCAAAACTAAAGAAACCACCCTCATATATACCCTTCCCTCAATCAAGTCACTTTGTTGAGGGAACTTGGTTTCCTAATGAACTAAAAGTGAAATAATTCCTAAACCCCAAGTTCCATCTCCTAAAAGGTGGAACCCTATTTCCTTTGGTTCACAATAAACCTATCCCAAGTGATCCCCTAGTGGATGAAATCACAAAAAATTACCCATTCAATACTAAGATCATAAAGATCATTTATTCCTCGACCAAATCTGGTCCTTTTGAAGATCCTGTCACAAACTTGGTTGTGACATCACCCAAAAAACCCACCCCTTTGAAGGTTCCATCTCCATCTATGAGCAAGCTAATTGAACTAGTGGCCATTAGTGATTTAAAGATGGATAAGTTGGGAGATTTTTCCCACCTAGCTAACCAAGATTTGATTAAAGAAATAGAAGAGGGAGAAATACCTATAACCGGTTTAAAAGGATGGTTACAAGTGTCTAGTCACACAGTCAAACCAATGAAGAGGATGGTTGGTCAACCCAAAAGAAGGGTAAACAAAGGAAGGTAGATGTGGGGGTTGACACTAAGCTAGGTAGACCCAACCAACAAAAAACTAGAAATAGAGAGATAGCCAAAGAGATAGCTATTGGAAAATAGAGGATGTTGGAAGCGTTCTCAAAGAAGATGTCAAAATGAAAGTCCTATCCTAAAATGTAAGAGGGCTAAATAGCCCCCATAAATAGTTGACCTTGAAGGATTATGTTTGGGAGCACAAGCTTGATGTACTACTATTACAAGAAATTAAAATGGTTTAAACAATTTTGAACTCATAGCTAGAAACATATGGTTGAATGCTCACTTTTCCTTTAGTGATGTGGATGGGGCTTCAAGAGGCCTGACAATTATGTGGAACCCTAATAGACTAAAGGGTATTGAACTACTTCAAAATAGAAATAGTTTGGGGATCCAATTCACCCATTTTGGGTCTTCGTGGATTTTGATAAATATTTATGCCGCCAACATTAGGAATGCTAGGAAATCTATTTGGTTGGAAATCACTAAGTGGATCTAAAACAATGAGGATCACTAGTTAGTGGTAGGAGACTTTAACTCTCCTCTATATCCTTCTGAAAAGAGTGGGGGCTTAGCAGACTATTCAAATAGTATGTTCGACTTAGCAGATCTCTTAAGTGATACAAGGCTGGTGGATATTGAGTTACATGGCCAGAACTTTACTTGGAACAATAGGAGAATAGGGGATAACCTAATTCAGGTTAGGCTTGATAGATTTCTCTTCTCCCCTAACTAGACTGCTTTACTTAACTCCAACCTACTAGTGCTTCCCTAGACAGTCTTAGACCATAATCCCCTATTTCTTATCATGAATGATCACTTTGTTGTTGGTCCCTTTCCTTTATATTTTGAGATAATGTGGAATGCTCACCCAAAATTTAGAAATAAAATTTTTGGTTGGTGGAATATACTTATCCATAGCTCCCCCATGTTTAGGATATCCCATAAACTCAAGTAAATTAAAAGCATGGTTAAAGGTTGGAATAACTGGATGTTTGGGGATGTTTTCTATCAGAAATGAGAGCTCTCTGAAAAACTTAATGTGACCCAAAAAAGGATGGAGGGGGACATTAGTGTGCAGACCTTTCAACAAGGGAAAGAGAAATGCATGAAATGGGACAAAGTTTTGAAAAAAGATGAAATATCCTAGAAGAAAAAATATAGAATTCAATGGCTAAAAGAAGGATAATGCATCACTTCTTTCATATCTCAGCCTTAAAGCACAGGAAAAAAAAGATTAGAAATTTGATTTATAATTTGGGAGTAAAAGCTACTACTCTAGCCTAGATTGGTCTAATAGTCGCTCAATATTTTTAGCATGCCTTATCTAAGCCTGTGGAGGATCCTAACTCAACTATTGATGACTTGTTACTAGAATCCATCCCTGATTCTCTAACTAATTTGGATAATGATGATATTCTCCATGTTTTCATTCCTGAGGAAGTAAGATTGGATGTTTTTAGTATGGGTTCCTTCAAGGCCCCAAGACCAAATGATTTTCCTCTAGATTTCTTCTAGGAGTATTGGGATATTGTGGGAGAAGAATTATTTCTTGATGCCAAGGATTTTTTCAAGCTAGGTAAGCTCCTAAAATAGTTGAACCACACCTTTCTAGCTCTCATTCCTCAAAATGGAGACCCCCAAATTATGGTTGACTTTAGATAGATCAAATTATGTAATAACATCTACAAGACCTTATCCAAAATTTTGGTGAACTGTTTGAAACCCTTTCTGGATAAAATGATTAGCCCATGCCAGAAAAGATTTGTCCCAAGGCGCCACATTATAGATGTTGCCATTTCCACTCATAAAATCATGCACTCTATGAATGGAAGCAATTGTGTGGGTATAGATTTCAACCTTGACATTTACAAAGCTTATGAAAAGGTACTATGGAGCTTTCTCCTCAAAGTTTTATCCAAGTTTGGGTTCAATCAGAAGGTGGTGAACCTCATTATGGAGTGTACTTATACTGTGAATTACTCTATTTTAGTCAATGAGATTTCTCATGGTTTCTTTAAGGTTGGTAGAGTAAAAATATAGGGTGATCCCCTATTTCCATATCTATTTATAATGGTTGTTGATGTCCTAAGCATAAATATTTCAAGGATACTTTCTGATGGTTCTATTATGAGAGTTAAACCTACCAACACCTTGATCTGACTACTATACAATAGTTTGTGGATGATACCATCCATTTTGGGAAAATTTCTATGGTGGAAGCAAGGTAATTGAAGAATTGTCTAAATAATTATGGTTCCAGTTCGAGCCAATGCATAAATTACAACAAAAGAATTATTAATTTCTTTAATAGTATGCAAGCTCTATAGGGTAGAGTGATGACCGCTCTGGGTTGTAAGATTGCTTCCCTTCCTTCTATGTACCTTGGTCTTCCTCTCATAGTAAAAGAAGTCACTCCTACCTTCTAGAACTTTGTCCTCTAAATATTTCAAAGAAAACTGACAGGATGGAAAGGTACCATACCCAGTTATGTTGGTAAGCTACAACTCCCAACTACTACTCTTCTAGGGATTCTAGTATACTTTCTATCCATATTCAAAATCCCTAGATATATAGCTAAGAAATTTGAAAGAATTCAAAGGAATTTCCTCTAGTCTAGTATAGAGGGAAAAAACAATTTGGATTTGATAAGTTGGGATAAGGTATGTCTCCCCAAATCTAGTGGGGGACTAGGCATAAGAAAAAAACAATCTACCAATAAAGCTTTGCTTGCTAAGGTCAGATGGGACCAACTAAGAAATAGGAGGGAGTGTTGTAGGTTTCTAAATGTTAAGTATCTAAACAACTATCCCCTAATCAGGTGCCTCTCATATGGATACTCTAGTGGTTCCTTGATTTGGAACAATATCTATAGGATGAAAAAGATGCTACAATCTAGGTTGATATGGAAATTGGTAAATGGCAACAAAATTAGATTTTGGGGATGATCCTTGGCTCCTTGAAGTTCCTCTCTCTCAATATGACTTCAAGAATCTAATGATTCTTGCTAGGGTTTTTTTGGTAGGAATGTGAGAGATTGCTTATGTGGGCTACATGGTTCTATGAAATGGAAAATGTTGGAGGAGTGCTTGTCCTCTTTCTCTAGAGTTAAGGCATCATGCTAGGACTCAGAAAGACATCCTCTCTCTTACTAGAATACCCATATCTAACATGGAGGATAAATTTTATTGGACTAAGGAAATAAAGGGAAACGTTCTCTCTATTAAGACTGCTTACAACATGTTGTTGAGGCAAGGAACATAGAACAATGTTTGGAAATGGGTATGGAATAGACAAATTACACAATAAATTAATTTATTTTGGTGGATGGCTCATCACAACAAGATTATCACTTAGGAAAACCTAAGGAAAAGGGGATTTTAAATCTTGAATAGATGCAATGATGAGGAGTCTATTCCTCATCTATTACTCCACTTCCCCATCTGTGACTGAATTTTGGGAGTTGATATTTGGAAGATTGGGTATTCATTAGACCATGAATGGTGACCTTAAGAGTTTTCTCGATAACTGGATTGGTCCTTATCACCACCCTCTACCTAAAGAAATTTGGTGATAGGTTCCTCCCATCCTTTGTTGGTGTTTGTGGAAAGAAAAAAATAATCAAATCTTCAGAAGTATGGAAAAAATATTGAAGGAGGTTTTTAGCATTATTCTTAGACTAATTATGGAGAATGTAGCGTTATAAATTTGGAAACCACCAGAATGGGATCCTTCAAAGTGGGATATCAACATGGTGAAATATTGGAATAATAAATTAGAGATTAACTCATTTGACAACTCTAAAGCTTTGGCTAGACTTAATACCATTTGGAAACCCCATGATATTGGCTGGCACAAACTTAAATTTTATGGTGTGATGAGAGGAAACCCAAGGATTTCTAGCATAGGAGGTTTTATAAGATACCCAAAGGGAAATTTGGTGGTTGGGTATGCTGGGGGCATTAAAACACAAACCTCTATGACAATAGAGGCAAGAGTGTTGCTCAAGGGTATTATAATTGCTATCGATCTAGGAATAAAAAATTGTACATTGAAGGAGACTCCAACCCTGTGAGTGATTCCTTCAATCACAATCATTGCCATGGTTGGAGTATCAAGGACATATAGTTGGATACAAAATTCCTACTCAGTAGACTAGAAAGAAACAAATTGAGCCACATCACCATGAGGGCAACTAGGTAGCTAACTCTTTAGCCAACCTAGGTTCTTCACGGGTGTTATCCAAGTGTTGGAGAAGTATGGGGGCTCTCCTAGTGAACATCTAAGGAAATATCCTTGCTACAAAAAAAACATTACCGTTAATGATGAGATCTAAATTTTCTATAGTGGAAGGGTGTATTCAGTATTACACACTTGAGGTCATAATGATGTGGAATATGCATGATAATGTGGAGGGTTGTGGACATATTTTTGGGAGGTGGTTAGGGGTATTCATGGAGATCATATGGTCTTATCAAGAGCTTTATGAGTTGTCTTATCATAAGTACAAATTCCATGTTTTGAACCACATTTCTTGGGACATGTGTGAGGCTAAAATTACCATCAATACTTTGGCTAATAATGATCTGATAAGTGTAATCATTGATTTTGGCTATACCTTGTTGTACTTAAGCAAGATTTACTATGGCCCCACAACCCTAAACTCATCATGAATGACCATTGGTACATGTGAAAATTTGATTGCCTTAATTAGGAAATATTTTCAATTTTGGTGTGGTGGTGGCAATAAATGTGTTGTGTTTTTTACTCATTGGCAATTAGAAAAAATTCTCACTTTGTTTACCCTACTGAAATTTTATGATATGAGAGTGAAAATGGGTGGAGATAGGGTTTTAATTGAGCTTGGTTCTTGCAATGAATTCTAGAGGGGCCCCTCATCTAGCATATATGTGTGGAAGGAGGCATTGTGCCTCTAATGAAGAGCTTACATGGGCATGATGAGAAACGCTCAATGTATTTTTCAAGCTCTTGGAATGAAAAAAGAGTTACTATTGGTGGCATCTCATTTGAAATCAATTAGGAGGTCATAGGAAAAGCTACAAACCTATCTTGCATGGGTCAAAAACTCAAAAAACATACTAAGGTGCAAGATTTAGAGAGTCTCCAAAAGCTGGTCAAATTGCATGGCAGATTCAAACAAAGCTCATTGCTGAAGCTATGGGACTAGGTTTATATGGCTATCATGAAGTACATTACCCTTGAGGGGAGTTTTAAGGTTTACTATTTTTATCATTTTCCTTTGTTAAACCATCTCAAACATAGGATACTCATAAGCTTTCCATTCTTCTTACTTTCATCTCCCAAAATCTGTATGAGGGAAACTGTGGATTTAGCAACCAAAAAACTTGAAAAACCACCCCCTTTGCCCCTACACCAAGGCATCATTCTTTTCTTGCACCACTTTCAATTGGAACTCTATCCTTCTAATCCCATCTCGACCATTAGAATTGAGTAACAAGAAACCTTTGACCATTCCCATAATAAACCCTCTCTGATTGCTTTAATTGGGCCTAAAAGAAAGAACCCCTTTATAGCATGTCAAACCCCCAAGGATCCTAAAATTAAAACACCAACCAAAATGAAAAAAAGTGGCATGGACTTAGCTTAGTCAAAAGCTATTGTCAGGATATGTGAGTTGAAAAACACACCCTCTAAGAAATATAGTAAACTGATTGACAAGACCAAGCCAAAACAAAAAGGGGTAAGAAGGGCACCCCTTTCTAGGATGAGGAACCCCCCACAGACAACGAAGATGGAGAATTTGCTAACAAAGACTCCCATGGTGATATAGTGGTTGTGGCTAGTGTTCACATGGGAACTAAGTAGACTAGTGTTAGAAGATCTAAAAAACTAGAAAAGAACAAGAATGAGGTGTCAGTGGATGATATTTCCAACAGTTCTAAGCAGAATGGTGGTAAAGAGAGAAAGCATGGTATTGTTGAAGAGACTGAGGAGTTTGTGGAAGGTTTGAGCCATTTCTCTGAGTTAAACAAGATGAACCTCAAGGAATACGCACTAGAGTACATGGATCATACAATGTGGATTGAGGTGACTAACAAGGTGGAAACAAACAAGGGAGTAGAGCTCAATAATATGAAAACTTGGATTGATAATTAGAAAATAAATTCACTAGGCTGGCATGTTGAACATGATCAAGGTCATACACCACTCAGTTGTTACCCTCTCCGAGGTGTTGAAGGAGGAGGTCAACAAGAAGACTACAAAGGAGGATTTCAGCAACAAGTGTGTTGAGGATGATGTGATGAAACTTCTATTTGGGAGTGGGAGGGTTTATCTAAGTAATGGGTGGGGTGTGTGTTGTTGTTGGGTGGGCTTTCCTTTTGTTGTCTATTTGTTTTTTTTGTAAGTTTTTGGTGTTTGATCTAACTTTGGCTCTCTGAGCTCATTTATGTAAAGGGTATTGCAGCCTATAAATGTATCTTATCTTATCAAAAAGAAATATTTGTTTCTGAAAATGGATATTCATTACAAACACATTTCCTTTTTAACATTAATTTTTCCCTCTATTTTTTCCTTAGGAATGCATTAGAATTAGGCTTGGGAGTGTTAATATTAAAAGGTCAACTGTTCCAATGTGTTTAGAGGTTTCATACTCTTTTTAAGAATTCACCCTTCTCATTGATGACTTTTTAATTTGAATTTGATGAAATGAGAAGGTTTTATTCAAGAAATTGTCAACATTCTACCAATATAAGATATTCTTTATTTTAAATTTAATATATAATTATTATTTATTTTCTACATGAACTATGATTAATGTCCTAATTGATCAACTTCAATTGAAAAACACCCATAGCTTGCAAATTTTTTTACATTTTTTTGTATCTGAAAGGTGCATCGCACTCTATGCTTTAAAAACTATAGGTTGATTTTTTAAAATTTCATATTATTTTGACCACTTGTTAGGTTTTCTAGAAATCTAGTTTTTAATATTTCTAAAAATTCCTAGTGAAAAAATTCATAACTAATTAGTTGCTTGTAAAAAAATTACAAAAAAAAATTGTCACATTTGGGCATGTTTCCTTTCGTCATATTGAATGATTCAAAAAAAATATTTTTATTTTCTCATGTTTGGATTGGTCAAATGACACATGCTTTTTATTTTATTTTTAAATTATAGAACTACATTGAAATTTCAAATTTTTACCAAATAAATTTACTTTATTTAAAAAAAAAACTAGTAGCAGGCTACAAACTACATTCAAATTATTATAATTTTACTCCATATTTTCCAAATTACGTTAAACCTGTTCAATTTTTTTAAAAGGGTAAACACTTTTGACTCAGAGCTATGAACTACTGAGGCCACAAATGGGGGACCTCATCCCCAATTTAAAAATTTAGCAAATTACACCCCTATGGGGTTTGAACCTTGATGGCAAGGACAACACCACACCAACTTAACCATCATACTATGCCACTATTGGCAACCTATTCAAAATTTTATGTGAAGTTTCTTAACTCTATTTTTCTATCTTCTCATTGCCACTTAGAGCCATATTTTCAGCCATCGTGATCTTGCATTCACCCATATTCTCATTAGTTGATATTGAAGTAAACTCTTTTGAGCCTTCCTTTTGATCAATTGAAAGATTTTCTAAATAGTTAGTAATTTGTTAGCTTCCCTATACTAATATCCACATTTGAAATGTTCAAGGCCATATATTATATACTAGATGGATTGAAACATGTAAAGAAGACTCAATTTATTCATCTTTATATAATTGATAGAAATAATGATAAACATAAAATCTCCTTCAATATTGATTTTGTTAAAATTACTTCCTTTAGCCATTGCAAGGCCAATGAGAAAAGAGAGAGCTTAAAAGACATTACTAGATCCTCTAGTGTAGGAAAATGCATACACTTGCATTTTCACACTTGTTTGGGCCCACCTTGCTTTGTTTATCCTTATTTATGTCTTAATTGGTCCTATTTTGTATCCACAAGCCTAATAAATTATATCCTTTTATGGATAATTCCGAAAAACATCAAAGGATAAGTGATAATTTAATGATTCTAGTTGTGTCCTTGATTTTTGGACTGGGACTAATAAGACACCTAGGGCGTCTTTGTCCTCTAAAGTTATTGGGGCCCTGATTTCAAAGACACCTTAAGGAACCCCTTTTTGGAGTTTATGCCCCAAGTTTCAAGCCTTGAGACTAAGACGCCACCTAGGGCGTCTTAGTCCCCCTCAAGTTATTTTTTAGGATTTAATTTCAAATCTTGGTAGGATTTAGCCTTCTTTAATTAATGAATTCATATTTCAGCTTGTTGTGGTGTAATTTTGGGATATTAAGCATGGATGAGTATAAATAAAAGGTTCTTTCACTCATTTCTCATCTAAGCAATTCATGAGATAATTTAGCAAGTTGATGAGAGCATTCGTAAGGAAATTTTGTTATCAAGAGAGCATTTAGAAGCAATTCATCAAGCATTTGGATCTATCCTCAAGATTCAAGCATCATCCTAGAGATATTCTTGCATCATGTGTGTTTTTGAGCTAACATTTGTGATGTAGCATTTTGATTGAAGTAAGCAATTCAAATCAAGATCTATCAAGCATTCAAGCATTTCAAGATATACATTAAAGCTAGCCACTTCACACAAGTTTGTAGATTTCATAACAAGGGTTTGGTGAGTTGCAACATAGCACTTTGTTCATTCATCATTTCCCTTCATTATTTCATTTCATTCCAAGGTTTAATTACCAAGAAGAGGTTTGACCAAGGAAAACTACCATTTACTAACAATCAAAAAGTTTCACCTCCTTTGTGTGTTTGTGTTTGCAGACTTAGATTGAAAATCATTTGGAGTGCAAAGTTGCAAAGTTGCATTTCAAAGCTATCATCTTCACGAAAAGTCACCTACAGACCAAATCTGAAAGTCTTAGGACCTAATATTTGAGAAGAAGGAAGTGTAGACCTTGGACCTAAGGATCACATTTCAAAATTATAGAACTTTAGATCAGGATTAAGAAGACAATAAGGGAATCTTAGTCCTCCTAGAGGAATTTTTTAGAGATTCTTTCTGATTTTGTTCTCACATCCAAGGATTTTGTGTTTGCCTAAAAAAATAGCAGCAGGACTAAGAAGACAGTAAGGGTTTCTTAGTCCTCCCTAGCATATTTTGACAACATTTTTGCATTTCTAGAATCCTTATCATATTTCCAAACATTCCATGTACATACATCCTAACTTGTTATTACTTAATTTTGTCATTTGTATTCATTATTTGACTTGCTGATGTAGAGCATCATAACAACAACCTCATTTCAATAGGGAATTTCATTCCCAAACAAATCAGGAGAAGATCAAATTAGACTAACAACAAAAATTACTTCATTTCTTCATCAAATTCACCTATCAACTTAACAACATCCTTCATTTTTCCTCAACCATTCACAAGGAAACAATCTTCTATCTCACAAAATATTAATCCATATCTTTATAAGATACAAGATGACTATATCAACACAATTCTAATCATAATCCATCCATTCCCTTCATTATTCACACTTTCATTCTTCAGGGAACCTTATTACTAAGGAAAAAAATCAACTAAACAATGCATCATTGTTATCAGTTCATTACCAGACCATCCAAGCACTGTACACATCATAACTTGACTACAACAGTCTATTTATATGTTACAAACTCTTGCTACAATAGAATCTTGATTATCATCTTGTGGTTAATCACCAATCTGCTCAAAAGGCTTCATAATACTCACTTATCCAACCATCCAAGTCAACAAACCTATCTTTTACACCTTAACTCAACATAGGAACATCTTTGACAATATAAATAGAGCAGTATTCAAACATCAACAATCCCTCTTTTCACTATTTCTTCAGGTTTCCATTATCTATGGAATCAAAGCATTATTTGACAAATAGGACCCCATTCCCTAAATCGGGTAAACCACACAAACCAAAGTCAAATCCCCAAAAGACAAATACACATTTAAAGACCTTTTACTTTCCATATCAACATAGCAAAAGATTT
Source organism: Sequoia sempervirens (assembly GCA_007258455.2). NCBI lineage: Eukaryota > Viridiplantae > Streptophyta > Pinopsida > Cupressales > Cupressaceae > Sequoia > Sequoia sempervirens. The sequence continues at coordinate 13,708 of VDFB02259650.1, read as the reverse complement.
CAATACTCTTCTTTTAAGAAAACTCTAGATTCTTAAACTGTACGCTGGGAAAGGCTACTAGATTATGCCTTATTTACAAAGGAAGCACTCATAAATCTCCACCAAATCATCAAAGAACAACAAAAAGTCTTTAGTTACACTTCCAAACTTAGGATTCTTTAGTTTTTAAGGTTTAAAAGGTTTGAATACATACTGATCCATCAAACCCTTGATTATAGGGTGAAAAGGCACCAAAACAATGAGGGTTTCATAGTTAACACACTTGCAAACCTTAAAATGCTTGGCCACCCCTTCAAACATGATTGAATATCCCTATTTATGCTTTGGAAACCATCTCCCATCATCCTTGAATGATTATTTCACAAATATCAACTTGTAGCCATGAATGTTCATGAGGGAAACTCATAATTTGTTCTGAAAACATCATATCCTTGTGTTTTTGTCTTCTACTATCCTGCCACCACACAAAAGAACTAAAAACATAAAAATCCACTAATTATAACCCATCCCATCGATGTATCATTCCTACATCGATGGGATGGAGACCTTATTCTCTAAAGGACTCTCAAACTACTGATTAAAGAACACAGTCTGAGGCACAAATAATTAGCCTCTCATTCTTTATTCTTGAAATGAACAACCACTCACTCCTCCAAATGAAACCTATCACCTTTCTTGATGAAACAAACAAGGAAACTAGGCCACTAAATTTCTTTTACTACTTATACAAAATTGAAACAAGGAGGGGAAAGTTACTAAAACTAAAAAAAAAAGTGACTTTATTAATTATTTGTCCAAGAATACAAAGTCTCTCCTTCACTCAGCCTTTTCAAGGCTTTATATAGCTTTCCATTCTTAATTTTTAACTTTCTGAATCTTCCCATTGGTGTAACTACCCTTTTAACTCTTAATTTCCTTGATTTATGCTCTCTTGCTGCATAATTGCATCATGACTACTTTTGACAACATTGTATTATTTGCATTTTTACATTTTCACCTCCTAGTGACTTATTTTATGACTTTATTACATTCAAATTATCCTTTTTATGGACTTGACACAAAAATTTAGACTAAATACATACATTTGACAAACTAGACTTTTGAAGGCATTACATGTTCTAGGTGCTCCTGCACCACTTGCATAACTAGGTTTTGTGAGTTGAATATCAAGTTGTCTTTTCCAAGATTTTTCTTAGTGGTGAACCCTTCAAATCCCAAGGAACCTCCCTAGGTCTCCCTTGTTGAGAATTGACTCACCTTTTTGTTGATAGTCAATCCATGTTTGGGTATCTAGGGCATCCTTGAATGATAGGTGGGGAAAAGTGGTGTTCTATTACCTAAGACATAAAACATCCATTCCCCAGTGGTTCATTTTGGTGAACCCGACATCTTGGAAATTCATTTTCTGATTCAGAGTTCACTAAGGTCCTATATCTAGGTTGCATTCATTCTTACATTGCATCTTGCATTAGTGAAAGTGCATCTAGGGTTTCTCATATTTGCATTAGTGAAAGTGCATATAGGTTGCATTTTTTTTTCTTTCATCATCTTATCTCATTGGAAAACTAAAAAGTGCATTTTTAATTATCCTAATTGCATTTAGGAACACTATTATTGCATTCAAAATTGAAAAAAATTTGCATCCAACCTTGCATTCAATTGCTTGTCATTAGTCACTTTCTCTTGCATTCATTTGCACACTTTTTTGTTTCTAAACATCAGGTCCCTAGGTAGGCAACCTAGAAATATTATAAACAATCTAGATTTTTCTATTTTTTCTAAAAAAAAACCCTTACTAGGACTAAAATTCCCTTACTAGCATCTTAGTCCCTCTATGGGTTTTTGGCTCAGAACCCTGTCTGAGTTGTTTGATGTCTATTCTAGTTTCTAAAACCTCAAAATTCCTTTAGCAGGACCCAGAAACCCTTGCTAGCATCTTAATCCCTTTTGAATTTGACCTTGCAGTTTTTAGGGTTTGAAATTGTTTTTTTGTGCTTTTGTTGGCTTCTTTCAGGTTTTTGTTACAATTTGTAGAATTACTGTTATTTCAATTTCTTTCTTTTCAAGTTTGATCGTAAGCATAGAATATTGTGTTCATTGCACTTTCTTTGGTTTATCCCTTGCATGAGTTGTACTACTTGGTATCCTACTACTAATACTATGGTGAGATAAAGTGTGAGACTCATGGCATCCTACAATAAAACACTTGTTGATCTTGGGTTATCTAGCCCTCTTACTTCTAGTGTTGGTACTAGCTCATGATGTATGGACCGTACCTTTGATAACTCTTTTGCTATTCCTACTTTACCTACAAGTGTTATGCCAAGTGTTCAAACAATGGTTAATCATATCCCTCAAGAAAACATAATGAAAATGCATGAGGACCTAGCCCATTTACAAGATAACGTGAGTACTGAAAATATTTCCAACACTATTATACCTACCATAGATAGTATTCACCACATGATGGAAAGTGATGAAGGACTCGAAATTGTGTGTAATATAGCTCAAATCTTTGAAAAGCACATTCCTTCCACCACCAGTGGTGCTCAAACTTCAAACAATGTGAAAAATGAACATGGAATTAAAATTCCTCCCCCTTCAACCATAACTTCCATTCCCACCTATACAAATCCTCAAGTGACCACAATGATGCAACCAACTAGTAATATCCTTCCTACCTCGAACATTTCCACTAGTACTCCTTATAGCTATATGGCATCCAACCTTATATCTCCTCCCATAAGTTATGCATTCATTTTTCCTTCCAACACATACACACCACCACCATATTCACCTCCATCTCAAACCATAAACAATGACCCTATCATCAACCACCTTTTACAAAACCTTTCATCCCTTCAACATCAATTTTCCACCATAAATCAAAATCAAAATGGTCCACCTTCATTCTATGTCAAAAGCAGCCTACTATCTTTGGAGACATTGAGAAGTCTAGTGCCACAAGTATAGAGATCCCTATATTTGAGAAATATGGAGGAAAGTGAGATCCTAATAATCATGTTAATTCCTTTACTACTTTGTGTAGTGACTTTATCCTCGAGGACAAACTTTTGGCTAAGATTTTTCCATGATCCTTGAAAGATGTTGCCTTGGATTAGTTTTCTACATTAATAAGTAACTCAATTCATTCATTTAATGAACTCATTAAAAAATTAATTAACCATTTCCAAGTGCATATGGTTCCTAAAAAGGCATTAGTTGATTTGATGAGATGTAAACAAAATGAGTGTGAAAAAGTCACTAGCTTTATTTCATGTTACCAATCGCTTTATTCCCAAATCAGTGTGAAGATTTCCATTCCTCACCTTCAAAATATTTTCATATAAAATTTACAAAGTAAGATACAAGAAAAGCTTACCATGATGAAATTCCCTTCCTTCATGCACTTGTGCACTGCCCTTTGAGATTATCAGAATTTCGTAGGTAGTGATGAAGCAGAAGCCACCCCTACCCATCTTGAAAAGTCTAAATCTTCAAACCAAAACACCTACCAGCCTTTCAAAAGACAAAATAAAAGTTTCCTTCAACTAAATTCTACCTCCCAACCTACCCAACAAGTTGATACCCAAGTAGTTGCTATAAAGAAGAGTAATCTTTATATATTTTGGGATCCGCAAAGACAATTTACTCCCTTACCTAACATACTTCAAAATATCATGACTCAGCTAATAAATAAAATAATGCTTACCTTACCTCCCATTAGACCTATTGACCCTAGCAAGCCATTACCTCCAAGCTTTAGACACAATTCCTATTGTTCTTATCAGCAAAAAAAAAAACATGATAGAGAACATTGCAAGCATCTTAAACATCTTGTGCAAGACCTCAATGATTCTAATCATATTTAAATTGGAGGTGTGAATGACAATGGTAATAAATTTGTAGCTCCTCCTAACCAAAACTTGTAAATCTTTACCAATCCCATGCCTAACCACAATATTTCATTTGTTAGGGCTAGTGAAACTAAGCCCGATGTGATGAGTGTTGACATGGATGGTGATAAGATGAATAATAACAAATAAAATTCTATGGATAATGATGAACAAAATCCTATGGATACTAATGAATAAAATCCTATTAGTACAATGATAGGAGCAATTGAAATCGAGCATCATAAAAAACAAACCATAATACCCATTGGCATTAATTTCTCTTCAAAAGAAACAATAAAAAATGTGCTTGATGGTCCTCTTTACATAGCTGACATAATCAATGACAAGCCCACTCCTATGATTTTACTTGATCCTTCCTATGGAGAGAATGTGATAAAAAATGAACTATTATATGTGCATGAACTCACTCAATATATATATGATAAACTGAAAGCATGGATTAAAAAACATGATGGTTTTTCTTGTGCTATGATGGGCTCAATCATACTCCCTTTACAAGTGATACTAAAGAAATTAAATGTATCATTCTCTATCATCTCTAATTTAGATCAATTTCATGTGAAGTTAGGATACAAATGGCTTCACTCCATGAATGTGGTCCCAACCATTGTCCATAAGTGCTTAAAGTTTCCAGTTTACAATGAAATATTCACTATGAACCATAGTGGCTTTAGACCTCCGTCTTCCCATGGAAATTTTTCCTTAGACTATTTTTAGCTTGAGCCCATGGAACCTATAAGACCCTATGAGGACTTCCTTTTCCTATCCTACCAAAATTTTAAGGAAAAATGCATAGCCAAGTTATCCCTTGAAAATTTTCCTACACTCATGATCGAACCTTTGCTCCTTGAAGAAAAAAATATTGAACTTAAAGCCCTTCTAACTAACCAAGACCCATCCATAAAAAATCCCTTTCCTATTTCCTAAAAAAGGCCAAGAGAGAACCAAACAAGTCATTATCTGCCTCCTAAGAAAATTTATAAAGCCAAAGAGAAAGTGGTTGAACAACCTTCCATGGTTTCTTCTATTCTTCCCTCACAAGAAGAAAAGGAACCTATGGTTGGCAAACCCAATCCTACACAAATGCAACTTGAAAATCATAATAAAATAAATAGAAATGCTAGAGAGTGTAGATGTAGATGTCATCTTATTGCTTGAAAGATGAATGAAGAGAACAACATAGAAAATAAAAATTTGAACTTGACAAAAGAAATAAATGATGAGTCTCCTCCATTACTAGAACTAATAGATCCTATGTCTCCAACACAACAAGGACCAACACCTTCTATGGATATTATCATTCATCCTCCTATTGTGGTTAACTTGGATGATGATGAAGAAACTACTAAATTGATGAGGAAGTTCATAATGAGTTGAATTTGTTATTTTCCTCTTCTATGAGCTTATACGATAACAACTATGATGATCCTCCTAAACCGAGTGATGGAACACATGTTGAACCTGGTGATTCCCCTAGTACAACACTTGACATGATCCCTCTCACTATTGATCTGCATTTTGCATATACTGAACAAGACTAGGATGTGGATGACATGCTAGATGGTTGACTTGCATGTGATTTGCTAGCCTTTTTAATTTTTTCTTTATTTTTGGTTGATTGCATGTGTGTAATGTGCTATTTTTACCTTCATTCTTCTATATGTTCTAAGCTTTTTTCCTTTTCTTGGTATTTACCTTTTCTTTTTATCTTTCCATGTTTTTCTTGTGTTTTCATTTTGGGGATGATGTGATGTAGAGTGAGAAGGTAAGTACACCAATCTCAGATAGAAAAGGTTCTTTTATGAGTGCTTCTCTCAAATACTCTTATCAATACACCACCAAATCACTATCCCTCTATAAGGAAAACTCAACTCACCAAGGATCTTTGAATCTCAGACAACTGAGAGGATAATAACCACTTGGAACATGCTCTAATAGACCCAAATCAAAATACCATAACCTGCTAAGCATTTAGGAACCTCATGAATTCATTTCTGATACATTAGGCCTCTCTACCCTTAATTTCTTGTAGCACTACAGGTAGGACAGTCTAATTAATTTTCACCCAAAAACCTATATCCGATGCAATCTACTATTTTTAGGTAATTATAATATGCCTCTACAAGGCCACAAAATCTTACTTCTTGACAGTGGATGGAAAAGCAACCATGGACCAATCTATCATTGTCCTCAAGAGGCCTAATTGATTGTACTTGATTGGTTTTTAGTTACCTAGGATGACCCCTTCTCCCAAAAGCCTTGTTCCAAACTCTTACAGGCTACTTACAACCATTCCAACCATTCCTAATTGCCACCTTGACCAAAATCTCTCAAAACAAGCAAAACTCAAACTTTTGCTTTACAAGCTAGGCCTGTCACATGAAGATGCCAGACCTACATCAGTTTGTAATCTCCTCCACACAATAGGACATTCTCCAAAACCTTGTAAAATTGAAAATAGACATAAATACTTTACACCGTGGGAGTGGAAGATAGAGGCATTTTTTGGCCAAAACCCTAGTTTTGAGAGTTCCTTGACCTGCTGCTGCTAAAATGAAGATATCTTCTCTTATACCCAATAAAAATTCACCAAACCACCTTCAAATGAAAGCTGACACTCTCTTCTTTCCAACAATAATAGAGTTGAACCCATACAGATCATACAAAGGCTGTACTACACGTTTTAGCAACAATTCACACATAGAAATTCTAGAAAACAACAACTTCTTTCATTAGAACTTGAAAGAAAATGATTTAACAACATGCCTTGACCATCAGAGGATTATTTCACTTCCAACAAACCTTCCCAACGTCCTCCAACTAAAATTTGAATTAGTTGGACGTTGGAACTAATCAAACTTCACTTTAGACTCTTAATTGCCTAGTTAAGGCAATTGACTACTACTTCTCAAAAGCCTGATTGAAATGAGGCTTCAAAGGTGTATTGAAATGTATAAAAGACACCACAAACACTTCAAATTTCAAGGAAACTCCCCTCAAGGACTTGGATATGTCAAGGCACTTTAATTCTTTAGTTTTTCTAGATGAACCAAGCTTACATGGTGAGGAAGGAGACCTTGTTCTTACAACAAGACTTGAATCCAAATCTAAAACTTGTTACAAGACATGAAATATGGTTCTTGAAACCTTATTACATCTCAAACTTCTTGACAACAAACAAAGAGAACAAGAAATACCTCCAAGAGGCATGGGGATCCCAAGGTGCTCTTGCACCATGCACCTAGGGTGGAAGAGATCTCAAGTACCACCTAAGATTAGATGTTGCAGAGTAGTACCTTGTTTTTTGATATCCTCTTCACTCATCCAAGTTGCATCTTTAGGTGGAAGACCCTACCACTTAATAAGATATTCATTATAGAGCTTTTTCCTTGTCCTCTTTACCTCTTTGGTGTCTATTATGGCTTCAAGCTTCAAGGGTTTAGATGGTGGAAGGTCCTGCACCCAATCTTCATCAGTTTCCACACCTGTACTTGCATCAAAAGATCCCTTAAAGGGGTACAAGTCAGCCACATTAAAGATAGGAGAAATAGCCACTCCAGGAGGGAGTGCTATTTCATATGCATTTTTTCCAAACTTATGAAGTATTTTGCATGGGCCTATTTTCTTCATGTGAAGATTTGTGTATTTTCCTTTAGGCAACATCTCCTTCAAGTAGGCAAAAACCAGATCTCCCACCTTATATTGCACATTCCTTCTCTTCAAATCTGCCCTTTCTTTGTATTGACTTCCACTCTTCTTGAGATTTTCCTTCACTTGATCATGAATAGACTTCATTGCCATTGCAAACTCTTCACCTTCAGTACTTATTTTCTCCATTCCTTTCAGATCTCTCAACTCAAAGATACCTCTAGGATTCATTCCATACACTACCTCAAAGGGACTTTTACCTATACTTCTCATGATAGAATCATTATATGCATACTCTGCTTGAGGCAACACTAAATCCCATTGTACACCATGTTCCTTTATCAAACATCTCAAGAGATTTCCAAGTGACTTGTTAACCACATCTATTTTCCCATCCATTTGATGATGGTAGGTTGAACTATATTGTAAATTAGTCCCCAACTTTCTCCACAAGGTCCTCCAAAAATGACCTATGAACTTAGAGTCCATATCAGATAAAATACTCATAGGAATGCCATGCATTCTTACAATCTCTTTGAAAAACATACCTACAATGTTAGAGGCATCACTAGTGCATCTACAAGGAATAAAATGTGCCATTTTGTTGAATCTATCAACTACTACAAAGACATTGTCCACTCCTCTTTGTGTCTAATGTATTCCTAAGACAAAATCCATGCTTATGCTCTCCCAGGGTCTATTTGGGATTGGTAAAGGTTGGTAAAGACCAACATTGGAGGTAGTACCTTTTTCTCTTTGGCATATTGTACAAGATTCTACAAACCTTCTCACATCCATCAAAGTTTTAGGCCAAAAATATAATCTTCTCACTTGTTCCAAGGTTCTGTCAAGCCCAAAGTGTCCTCCAAGACTCCCACTATGCTTTTCTCTAATGATGTTCTCCCTCATAGAACACTTGGGGATGCAAAATTGAGCCCCTTTAAACAATAGACCATCTTGCAACACATAATCAACAAAATCACTGTGAAAAGCATCTGAAAAATGATTGCAAACATCAAAAGAAGCCTTGAAATATCCATCCTCTTGATACATACCTTTGAGAGCTTCTATGCCCACACTTTGTAACTAAATTTCTTGAACCTTCATGACCTTCTAGTAAGGGCATCTGTAACTTTATTGGCCTGCCCCTTCTTATGTTTTATGGAGAAAGTGTATGCTTGTAGGTATTCAACCCACTTCATGTGCCCTTGATTCAATTTTTCTTGCCCATTCAAAAAGCTAAGTGCATGATTATTAGTAAACACAATAAACTCCCTGGGTAACAAGTAGTACCTCCATTTTTTTAAGGCTTGGACCATAGCATATAGTTCAAGATCATAAGAAGATTGTTTTCTCTTTGCCTCATTTATTTTTTCACTAAAAAATGCAACCGGTCTACCTTCTTGACTTAAAACATCACCTATTGCTTGATTGCTTGCATCACATTCTATGGTAAAAAATTTATTAAAATTAGGAAGGGCAAGGATAGGTTGTTTTGATACCTTTCTTTTCAAGTACTCAAACCTTTCATTTGCTTCATTGGTCCAATTGAACTTACTCTTCTTTTCTCCTCTGATGGTATCAATGATGGGTGCACAAATTTGGCTAAATTTCTTGATGAACTTCCTGTAAAAGCTTGCAAGGCCATGGAAACTCCTCACATCTCCCACTGATTTAGGTGGTGGACAATTTAGAATAGACTCAACTTTTGATGGATCCATCTTCAAACTGCCCTTTGATATGACAAACCCAAGGTAGACCAATTCTTCTTTCATGAACTCACACTTTTGTATGTTAATTAGCAACTTCTCTTCATGCATCCTCCTTAGGACCATCTCAAGATGCTTCAAATGTTCCTCCTTGGACCTGCTAAAAACAAGAATGTCATCCAAATAAACCACAACAAATTTTCCAATAAAGGGTTTCAGTACCTCATTCATTAATCTCATGAAGGTACTAGGGGCATTGGACAAGCCAAAAGGCATCACCATCCATTCATAGAGACCCTCATTAGTCTTGAAAGTTGTCTTCCATTCATACCCTTCATGAATCATGATCTGATGGTACCCACTCTTTATATCATTATTTGAAAAATAGCAAGCCCCACCTAGGCAATCCATAATATCTTCCATCCTTGGCATAGGAAACCTATCTCTGATGGTTATCCTATTTATGGCTCTTGAATTAGTACATAAACTCCATTTACCATCCTTCCTAGGGGCCAACATGGTTGGAACAACACAAGGGCTCAAACTCTTCCTCACTAGGCCCTTATCCAATAGTTCTTGCACTTGTTTTGCTATCTCTTCATTTTGGGTTGGTGTCATTTTGTAAGCAGCCTTATTAGGTAATGTGGCACCTAGTATTAGGTAAATATGGTGACTGATATCTCTGATTGGAGGCAAGGAAATAGGTAATTCATCCACCACTATCTCCTTATACTTCTCCAACAAGGGTAGGACTTCACTAGGAATTGGTTCTTCTTTGTTTGCAGCCAGAACAGACTTGCACTTGGGCTTAACAACCAAGGAAAATCCTATACCTCCCTCTTCCTTCAAGGTTTCCAAGAACTCCTTTTCCTCTACCACCATAATACTAGACCCAATTTTCTTATCTACTCCGTCATCTGGTAAGGGATTCATGGTGAAAGTCTGCCCACCTTTGTTGATTTTATATGTATTTTTCTGCCCATCATGTTGGGCTTGCCTATCATACTACCATGGGCATCCTAAGAGTAGATGACAAGCATCCATGGGAGTGACATCACACAAAATTTTGTCCCTATAATCCCCAATTTGAAAATCTACACAAACTTGCTCATTAACAAGCACCTGTTGCTCCCTACTCAACCATGACACCTTATATGGGGTAGGGTGAGGAATCTTTTTCAATTTTAAATTTTCAACCATTTCAAGAGACACTAAATTATCAATGGATCCTGAGTCTACAATTACCTTGCATACTTTACCATGAGATTTGCATGTACTCCTAAATAAGGACTTCCTCTGTGGTGGCTCTTTGGCACCTGACACCTTGAGAAGTGTTCTTCTCATCATCAAGCTCTCAGCAAATTCAGGATCAATAGGCCTAGAGGGTGAATTTACACTCTATGCATCATCCTCTTGTACCAATTGGTTCCTCCTATCTGCACCTTGAGAGGTTTAAGCTTGCTTTTCAGGATACTTGAAAGATGGGTGCCAAAACTGGTTACATGTGTAGCATCTTCTAACAAATGAATTGAAGCCTCTTCCATTAAATCTGCCTCTTCCATTAGACCTCCTATTTGAATCCTCCTCTTGACTCTTGAATTTTTTCCTCTTTTCCACTTGACTCCCCTTGTTGCATTTTTGGTTGGTTTCTACCACCAAAATTTCCTCTGTAGAGTGGCAGGGGAAGCAACACCTTTTTCCAATAGCTTCTCTAAATGCACACATCAACTTCATTATTCCTTCCAACAAGAAACTTGATCACCCAACTCAACTCACACAACCAGACATCACCATAGGACTTTGGAATGATTTGGAAACTCTTAATATGACAAAACATGAACAACCAACCAGCCTTTGCCCATAGAAACTCTCATTCCCCCATTGCTGCCATACTATCCATGCATTCCTTCTAGCACTCACCAATAGGACAGTCATGATAAAACTCTGTTAAAGGCCAATAACAGAGAAAGAAACCATATTTTATGCTTCTTACATATACCCTTACAGATCCCCAAAATCATAGGACCAAGCACCAAGAGCAAGTGTATCAAATAACTAATTTACAAGCCACCAAAAGGCTTCATTTGGCTTGTACAAAGAAGGAATCAAATTGTCAAGGCACACCCCAACACCCCTAATTCCTTTAAAATAATTCAATAGGTTCCCCAAGACCTGTTACATGATTTCCATCCATTATATTTACTCAAATAATTAGAAATCAACAAATAATGTATTCAAATGATCACATTTTGGACTGTACAAGGCAAAAACCAGACCTAGGGCATCACATAACTTTTGAAAACCTCCATTTTTCAATATGAAAAAAATTTCAGAATGTAAAGGAGTCCTAAATATACCAATCCACCAATTTTTAGATTTTTCCCAAGGTGGAAATGGGAATTACATCCATTTTGGTGACCAAACCCTTGTTTTTGCAAGGTTTCAGACCCACTTTCACTAAAATTGATGTAACTTACTCAATACTTAATAAAAATGAGCCAAATCACCACCAAAAGAAAGTATAATCTTCCCTCTTTCAAACCATTAAATTTTTGAGTCCGTACAATGATGTACCAGACCGTACCAAGCACAGGATCAGGAAAAAACACTGTAAAAAATAGAAAAAACAAAGTTTTCTTCTTATTAAATGCTTCAAAACTTCAAAACTGCCAACAGCCCAAACTCGAAACAAGGGAGGATTTTTAAACTTTTTTCCCATCATTTACAACTTCCCTCAACTGATTTTTGAAGGAGGGAACCATTAGTTAATGAGATTACATCATTAATGTTGATTTTACGCCAAATTTCCTTGACAACTTTGCATTTTGAAGCAACTTTGCAATCCTAAAGACCTAAGACCTTAAAAACCATTAAAATAACATTGAAACAGCCTTATTATATTTTAAGACCCAAAACCTTGCACATTTACATAAAAATTCACATTTTTGCCTTCAAAGGCTACAAAAGCAACTTTTAGTGCAAGATTGCATTGTTGCACATTTTGACTCAAAACTCAAAAACTCACCATAGATTTTTCTCAATGGTCTTGATTGACCTTATTAATGACAAAAAGACTCAAAAAGACTAATTATAACCTCCTAACAACATGTTTTCATCAAATGAGCAAAAATGGAGGATGAGGTGTAGGTGCTCTTGCACCATGTTGCCTTTGTGGTTGGTTTCTACCACCAAAATTGTCTCTTCCTTTGGAGTTTGTACCTCTACCCCTTCCTTGCTGCTCTTGTTTCCTCCTCAAATTTTCTTCTGCCTTACATGCCACTTGAAAGAATTCTTCTACTATTTTAGGAGTCACTAGACTCATCTCATCTTGAATTCCAAATCTTAGGCCATTCAAATATCTAGCCACCTTCTTTTTCTCACTCTTTTCATGGTCACATCTCATGCTAAGTTTATGAAACTCTTCAGTGTAGGTTGCCACATCCATGTCCTTTTGCTTCAAGTTTTGTAGCTTCCTAAACACTTGCACTTCATGATTTACAGGAAGAAATTGTGTCTTCAATTTGCTCATCATTCTGTCCCATGAAGTAATCATGTTCTTGCCTTCTTTCACTCTTTCTCCTTGGTGATAATTCCACCAAGTCAAGACAGCCCCATTTAATTTGGTCTTTACAAACTTGAACTTCTTATCTTCTACCATCTCCTTATATTCAAAGTAGTTTTTCAAGGCATCCACGCATTCTAGGAGTGCCTCAACATTCATCTTTCCCCCATACATAGGGATGTCTATCTTTACCTCGGTGAATTTTTCTCTTATTGTCTTCAAGGCTCCAATGAACCTTGTCTCTTCAGGGTTGGTATCATCTCCACCCTCTACCTCTTCTTCTGAGGTACTCTCTTCCTCAACATTCCCCTTCCTTCCTTCTAATTCCTCTATCCTATCTCTTAAGGCCTTCATTTCCCTTGCAACCATCGTAGACCCACCTTTAGGAGGCATTGTTTTCTTCAAGCACCTCAACACACAATTCTTCTTTACTCTTCCACAATCAGACCTTGCTCTGATACCACTCTGATGCAAAGTGAGTAGTGAAGTACACCAATATTAGATGGTAGAGATTCTTTTATGAGTGCTTCTCTCAAATACTCTTATCAATACACCACCAAATCACTGTCCCTCTATAAGGAAAACTCAACTCACCAAGGATCTTTGAATCTTAGACAACTGAGAGGATAATAACCACTTGGAACATGCTCTAATAGACCCAAATCAAAATACCATAACCTGCTAAGCATTTAGGAACCTCATGAATTCATTTCTCATACTATTAGGCCTCTCTACCCTTAATTGCTTGTAGCACTGCAGGTAGGACAGTCTAATTAATTTTCACCCACAAACTTGTATCTAGTGCAAACTACTATTTTTAGGAAATTATAATATGCCTTTACAAGGAAACAAAATCTTACTTCTTGATAGTG
>VDFB02259648.1:0-13600 GCA_007258455.2 Sequoia sempervirens | reverse complement strand
CAATCATAACAAAAAAAGACTTATGATTTGAGCTCTATTATTTACGATTGATGTTATGTATATATTTTTGATAAATAATAGAGATTTATATCTAGGAATTTCCCAAATTTTTAATATTTTGATGGATAATAAAAATGGGTATGGTTTCTCATGGGCCACTTTATCAATTAAAAAACTTGTTATAAATTTAATATATGCACCTTTTTTCTGATTTCTCGACATCTTTTAGATACATATATTTATGAAAACTATACTAGTTTTATGCAACCATATATTACAAGAGCATCTAGGTCCACAAGCAATCCTACATCTCCAAAATATTTGCAAGTTTTATTTTCAATTTTGACTTGAATTCTTATTTTTTCTTTGATGTTCACGAGTTTTCAAGGTTTTGCAAATAAATAACTTGATTTAATAGAAGGCACTTCAATCTCCTCATATTTCAAATTTGATTAAGTTTGAGCTAAAACTAAGTTATGAAATTATGGAAATTTACCTTACTATTAGATATTTTAAGTTTTTGTGGTTGTGAATACGGTCCTTCCTTCTTCAATCCTTCTTAAGTCTAAGTTTGGTAACTGGACTCAACCCATAGAATATGAAAATGTCCGCCTCTTTTTCCAGTTGTGCAAGAAGTTTGGTCATCTCATAAATTCTTGTGGGAAAAAGGCTGGCGAGGGTTCAAAGGCTAAGGATAAAATTCTAGAGGAGGATCACTATGGTACTGATATGGCTTCTGGAGTGCAACCTTCTACTATTCCTGTTTAGGACGTGTTTGTCCCCCTTCTGAAGGATAACCCAGACCTGGTCACTAAGTTTGTTTCTGATCCTTTTGTTGAAGTTAATGATTTGGAATGCCTGAACCTTGATGTGGCTGCCCCTACTTCCACCTTTCCAACCCTAGGCTTCCCAACAAAGGTGGATATGGGGGGGGGGAAATGTAAACATGGAGAATGTACCATTTAGAGAACCCCTGATGGAGGATAATGTGCTGGATCCTAGAGTGAAGGTTTAGACTAAAGGCACGGGTGATGATCTTGAAGAAGGCTTCCCTCAAGGGTCTAGTGATAAAGAGAATGATGAGGGATGGTCCCAAGCTCCTACTAAACCCAAAAAGAAAAAGAAACCGGATGTGGGAGGGGGAAATAAGGTGGGTAGGCCTTCCCAAAAGGATTCAAGAACCAAAGACACTGTAAGGGACGTGGCAGCTAGAAAACAAAGAACCTTGGACTCGATTGTAGGGTCGAAGTCCAAGAAGAAATAGCTTAAACTATTTCTTTGGGGTGGACGTGGCGTTGCTTACTGCTTTACCAATGAAGTACCTCTCTTGGAATATAAGGGGCCTTAATAGCCTGTACAATCAATTTTTGGTGAAATCCTGTATTCTTGATAATAAAGTGGATGTTCTCCTCCTATAGGAAATGAAGATGAAGAAGAAGACTTTTGATAAAGCTATCTTGAGTATCTAGCCTGGTGCAAATTATTTTGTTAGTGAGGTAGAAGAAGCTTTAGGTGGTATTGCTACCCTTTGGAATCCTTCTAAACTAAAAGGCACTCTGCGTTTTGCTTGTAAGAACAGTCTGATGATTACACTTTTAGACATTGTTTCCCAGGAGAAATGGAATCTTATAAACATCTATGCTTCAAATTTGAGTAGGGATAGGGTTCTACTTTGGGAACATTTAAGCAATACTATTTCTTTCAAGAAAGATGACCACTAGATGCTTGGAGGAGATTTTAATTCTCCTTTCCTTCCTTTAGAGAAGTCTGGAGAGCAGGATGATTATTCTAATAGTATGATGGAGCTGGCCAAGTTCTTAAATTCGACATGTCTTATTGATATCCCCCTCCAAGGAACTGAGTATACTTGGTCAAACAGAAGGAATGGAAACCATCTAATCCAAGACAAATTAGATAGGTTTTTGATCTCTACTAATTGGAATATCTCACAATTCCTATCTCTTTTAGCTCTTCCTAGGTTTGGTTTTGATCATAATGCCTTGGTGCTGAAAAGAAATGCGAACCATAACATGGGACCTTTCCCTTTTAGATTCAAAGCTATGTGGAGTCTCCACTCAGATTTTGCTGCTCTAGTTAAATCCTAGTGCGAGGAGCTTATAATTGGTACATCAATGTATTGCCTGGTAGAAAAGCTAAGTAGAATAAAGAAAAGAGTGAAAGGGTGGAATAAGGTGACTTTTGGCAATATCTTTGAGATAAAGAATTCACTGGGAAAATGTATAAAAGAGGTTCAGGATATTATGGAGGATGGTCAGGTGGATGAAGAGATATGTGCTAAGGAAAGAGACCTTAGATCCCAATGGTATAAGATAAACAAAAATGAGGAAATCTATTGGAAACAAAAGTCAAGGGTTTAATGGCTAAAGGAAGGGGATAGGAACACAATTTTTTTCCACCAACCCACCTTGAAACATAGAAGTAGAAACATAATTAGATCACTTGTGAAAGAGGATAGCTCTATTGTGTCCAATGAAAAAGATATTGGGAGGGAAGTTGTTAACTTCTTCTCTACTCACCATAGGGCCCCTGGAAATGTTCATAAGGTAAATGTTGACTTTATTGAAGTGATCCCTAAAGTAATTTCTGATAGTGATTTAAAGAAGATGAGTAATGCTGTTTCTATGGATGAAGTAAAAAAGGCCGTGTTTTCCTTTGGAGCCTTTAAAGCTCCTGGCCCTGATGGGTTCCCTCCTATTTTTTTCTAGACCTTCTGGGATATAGTTAAAAATAATCTTTTCAATGCTGCTAGGGATTTTTTTAGGTCAGGTAGGTTGTTGAACCAATTGAATGCTACTTTTATAGCCCTTATCCCCAAAAATTTTGATGCCTTAGCCATGAAAGATTATAGACCTATTAATCTTTGCAACATGGTTTATAAATTTTTCTCTAAAATTTTGGTGTTTAGACTTAGATCGGTGCTGGGTAAAATGATTGCCTCAAACTAGAAAGGTTTTGTCCAGGGAAGAAATATTCTTGATGTTGTTATTTCCACACATGAAATTATTCATTCAATGGATCACTCTAAGAAGCCTGGGATGGCCTTCAAAATTGACATTTCTAAGGCCTATGATAGAGTTTCTTGGCCTTTCCTTTTTGTTGTTCTTAGGAAGTTTGGGATAGATGGAAGATTCCTAAAGATGATCTTTGCTTGTGTTACCTCCCCCATGTGTTCTATTTTGGTTAATGGAGTCCCCCAAGGTTTTTTCTCTTGTGGTCGTGGGCTTAGGCAAGGTGACCCTCTCTCTCCCTACCTCTTTATCATTGTTGCTGAAGTACTTGGCAGGAATATCCAAAAATTAGTGGACTAAAAAGCTCTCAAAGGTGTTAAAGTTTCTTATGCCAGATTCCCATCAATAGTTTGTTGATGATACTCTAATGTTCGAGGAAGCCTTGGCGGGGGAAACTGGTCTCTGGAAACAGGTTCTCAATGACTATGCAGTTGTTTTTGGTCAGTGTATCAATTATGAAAAAAAAAAATTTACTTCTTTAATACTGACCAGCAGATTAAAAAGAGATAAAAATCTTGGGATGTGAGGAAGCCAATTTACCTGATACCTATCTGGGCCTACCGTTGATCTCTAAGAAGCTGGAAAACAATTACTGTAATGAACTGATTGGAAGGACTCAAAACAAACTTGCGGGATGGAAGGGGAAGCTTTTTTGCTTGGCAAGAAAGATTCAACTCCTTAATGCTTCCCTTTAGAATATTCCTATATACTATCTACCCCTCTTCAAAATCCTTGTCTCTATAGGGGAGAAGATAAAACAGATTTATGGTTAGGAACTGAAGAAAAAAATAGACTGTCCTTGGTTTGCTGGGAAAAAGTGTGTACTCCTAAAAGGAGAGGGGGTCTAGGATTAAGAAGAATATCTACGCTTAACAATCCCTAACAACTAAAATTGGTTGGAATATTTTAGAAGGCTCTAAAGATTGGGTAAAAAATTTCCAAGCTAAATACTTGAGGAATAGGAATCTTGGTTGTTTTCTCTCAGTTTCTGATCTGCATAGTGGTTCAACATTATGGAATCATCTTGTTAAACTAAGAAATGTGTTGAAGCTAGGGGTTAGAAAGAGAATTGGGAATGGGAATAATACTAAATTTTGGAAGGACCTTTGGATAGAGACTTCAACTCTATCCTCTTTAGAAGATCTTAATCCTCTTAAACAAAGCCTAAACAAGATCTATGGTAAAAAGGTTTCTAACTATATGAACTGAGAGTTGGAGGAACCAAAATGGAAGGAGTTTAATTTGTTATTAAGGAGGGACAATCTGAAATGCCAGAGATAGGTGAATTGGGATCCTATCCTCACAAGATTGTATAGTTTGATTTGAGAGGAAAAGTGGTTTGATAGAGAAAGGGAGGATGAGTGGCTTTGGGAAGGTAGCTCTTCTGCCTCTTTCTCAGTCAAAAAGGATTATGAAGAACTGATGAAGGTGCACGGTGCTGCTTCAGACCATTTCTGGGATAGGGTGTGGCTAAAGAACTTGATTACCAAAATTAACTGCTTCTGGTGAACTGCGGCTCATGGTAAACTTATCACTGTTGATAACCTAGTTAGGAGGGGTTCCAATTGGTTAATAGATGCTCGCTTTGTAAACAGGAAGAGTCAATTGTTCACATTTTCTTTCACTGCCAATTTGTGAGGGAAGTGTGGTCCTGCTTTCTCTTGTTGATGTCTTCAGATTGGGTGTTTCCTAATTTAATGAAATTATTTATAGAAAGCTGGTCAAATTGGCCTTTTTCACATAATGTTATTATTGATCTTTGGAACCAAGTTCCTCCTTTTGTTACCTGGGGTTTATGGAAGGAAAGGAATAATATAATATTTAGGGATGTGGAGAGAAGCAGCTGGGAGGTAAGCCTAATCCTAAAAACTCAGATTAAGGAAAACATTGAGGCTAGAAGTTATGGCTTCTCCAAAACCTGACCTAACTACAAAGAAATGAGGATTAAGAAAAATTGGGGAATCAGGAAGAATTTAACTAAAATTAATTGGTCAAAGATGCTAACTAGAATGGCTACTGTGTGGAGCCCTCCGCAGAAGGATTGGGTAAATTGTAATTTTGATGGGTGCTTAAAAGGCAACCCGGGACAAGCTGGTGTTGGGGGTCTGTTAAGGAACCATAAAGGAGAATGTATAGTGAGATTTGGCATGAATTTGGGGGTCTTCTCCAATAATAAAGCTGAAGCTATGGCAACATTGGGGGGCTTCAATACTCTGAAGGAGCTGGGTTATCAAAATTTCATATTAGAAGGGGACTCTAAGCTTATAGTGGACATCTTAAATGAAGAGGCTGTGCCACCATGGGAATTAAAAAACATAATTGATAAATGTCAAATCATTAAGAAGTCTTTTACCAAATTCAGGGTGCAACATGTTTATAGAGAGGGAAATAAAGTAGCCAACTGTACCACCAACATGGCGTTGAGTTGTAGGGGTTGGACCTGATGGATTCATGGTAATATGCTGAAGTCTTTAAGAGAGGTAATCCTAAATGACAAATTTGAAAATGAGTACCATATGCAAAAATGAAAGATTGATGTTATGTGGGAAAAATGAGTACCAAGTGGTGCTTTTTGGCTTTCCATGTAATGATGACATAGGAAGTACGAGATTGTATAAGATCTTGGCTGGAAGTATTATTTATTATTCTTCCGTTATGAAGGTGACCAAAAATCACATGAAGATTATTAAGTTGTTAAGGGTTGTCATTTCTATTCGTGCCAATTTGCCTTGTGTCAGCTATTCTTGCATTTCTAAAGCGGAGAAAGGTATGAAAATTAATGGGGAGTTTAATACTTGTAAGGAAAATGATGGGTTTTTTGTACTGGGAAATGTGTTGTTGGACTTAACAAAAAGAAACTTCTTGATTCACCATTCTTTATCGGCTCTTTGTGTAATTTGGCATAAGAGTGGTTGCTGCATTCTAGAAAGGAAGAAGGTGTGGGAGATTATGAAGAAAAGTCCACCGCAGCTAAATTTTTTGCAGAAAAGCAAAATGGGAGGACCAAGGAAGAGAACAGAGCCGCCAAATTGTCAAGCCCTGAAACAAAACGTGGATTTATGGAGAATGTTTAAAAATGCTGGTATGGTTCTGTTCTTCTAATCCCTGAAGGGATACAATGAGAACCTAACAACAAAGTTTACCAACTCCTGGAGGAAGGGTAACATTACCATTGGAGTGGTGAAGTTTGAGGTAATGACTAGATTCATTGCAGAAGCAACAGGGCTGAAAAATCAAGGGATTAAAGTTGCTAAGAAAAGTGGGCCAGACTATTAGAGGTTTGTCAACAAATTCTTGCATGAAGGGGAGAATCTCAAAAGATTTCAGAACGGGTATGCAAGATTGGAACTCCCTCCTCCCTTTGCTTTAGTTATTTGTTTGTTATGCGATACTTCACTCTTGAGGGAAGGTATATGTCGGAACATGTGTACCATTTTCCCCTTCTTAACCACATTCGACATGGTGAGAGAGTCAATTTTCCATTTTATCTTTCATCCTCCCTGCAACTCAATATCGAGAAGGGAGCCAGTCCTCCCCTCCACTAAGGTCTAATGCTAACCCCTGCATTGGGCATGATCCGAAATCAATCCCCTGGCGGAAACCTCTTTTAGCCGAAGAAAATGAAACCCCGGTCATTTTGAAGAGGTTACTAAGGAACAACTCGCGGATGGAAACCCTCAAACGTTCACACAAGGTTGAGGAAGAGGAAGAACAAATTGAACAATTTGAGGATGAAAATGTGCAGGAAGTTGGGGATTTGGGTATGGATAATAAAACAAAGGACTCAAGCAATGAATTTTTAAAGAGTAGACTAAAATTTCTACAGGTTTAGTTTGAAGATATGGAGAAGACTTTAGTTATGCTCATGAAGGTAACTAACAAACTGATGAGGAGGGCGATGCTGGGAGTTGTTTATGGAGAATCCAAAATCACCAGGAAGCTGAGGAAACAAGGGAAACCAGATGTTTTGAAGATGTTGGATGAGACAGAGGGACCTGACTGGAGATAATACATTGCTCTCATGGGAGAGTATGGGGACATGTTGAAGAAATCCAAGTAATGGCTTTATGTTGCTGCTCTATTGTTTTTGATGAGTTTTTAGTCCTTTTGCTTTAATCTCTCATACTGCAATGTTATTATTGCTATGATATGGTGGAATACCACCTGGGACACTATGGACTTAATTAATGGTTTATGTAGGTCTAAGTATGCTTCTAGAAACTTACTGTTTTTGATTAGTATTGGATGGACTATGGTTACTATGTTAAAAGTTGGCCTGCGAGCTAATACTATTGCTATTTTTTGGTTTGCTACTGGTGGTGTTGTTTCCCACCTTTCTTTGTTTCCTTTTTGTCTGTTGCTGTAACCATGGGATCAGGGCCCTTCCCTACTTATCTAATAAAAAACAAAGAATAAAACATGATCCTAAACAATCATAAATTGTAAGAAAATATTAACCTATTGTCACTTACACTATTTATTTCAATCACCTCATGGTTAATAGCACAATCCACTCTAAGTCTCCTCCCAATTGCAAAATTTCTTATAAAAAAAGAGAACATTAATCACATTCCTCATCCTTGGTATAAGAAAACCATAGAGCTCCTTCTCAAGGACAATTAGGAAAGTAGTTAATTCTTCAAGAGAGGTTCAAACCATCCCCATTCTTGCCATTAAGAGAAAATAGTAAGTAGCTTTTGATTCCTCTAGAATTGTTTTTAGAAACACGCCCTAAATGCCAAGGACTAATCTTCCAATGATATGTTGTCTCATTTAATTTTTTTTTGTCATAAATGGGATACTCCTAGGTATATGTATTAGCCAAAGTTTTCACCATTTTCCCATCTTAAAGAAAGTCTACTCTTTTAGATAGACAAAAGGAAGCCACAATATTGAAAAAAAATGCTGAGGGTATATTCCAATAAGATTTCCTATCCCACCACCTTTCTAATTGGAATTTCAACAAGAAATGACTCAATAATGAAAAAAATCCTTAACTTATCTAGATCATAAGTCCCAAGATGTTAGTTTTCTCACTTGTAAATTAGTAGTAGAAATCTACAATTAAGATTTCCCCATTTTGAATAATCTAAACAAACTCGTACACACACCAAAAGGAAACATTTTCCTAACTCTAGTCTTGTTCAAGGTAAGATTTAAAAACAATGTATCACCCTTGATATAATCCCCCTTTGAATGAAACATGTATTTAACAAATTATCATAATGTGATATAATCAAAACATAAATTAAATAGATATATTTGTCGATAATGCACTCAACATCATACAATTTTTTTTAGATATTCCTAGTGAATCATAATTAAGCACATTAATGAAGAAATTTTGCACTAGTGATGAGACTATAAAAAAAATTCCCTTAAATATTTAGAACTACCATAAAAATTAAGTGATTTCTCCTAATGCCATCAATAAATAATCTACAAGTTTGAGGTCTCATCAGGTTTGGCGTTATTAAATTCTTTCATTTCATTATAATAAATATTTCATGTGCATAAGATGTGGGATAATATTTCATTTCATTACAATAAATGTCTCACATGCATGACATATGTGATATTAATTTAATTGTACTATTATGGTATTGATTTTTAAAGTCAAAGTCAATAAAGTAATAATATATTGATGTTGAGTCATAACAAGTCAAAGTACCATTCAATTATTAACACTTGTTTGTTAAATAGGCATATTTTAAAAGCTTTAGTTCAAAATATGGGTGTGTCAAAACTTTAGCTCAAAATAGAACTTAAGTTCTTGATCATCATATATTAGATAATGCAAAGTATTTGTAATTTTTTTTTACATTTCTATTAAGAACTATTATTTAATTCTCACATGAATAAGTGTTAAAAGTTAATAAAACTGCTAAAGGTTAATAAATTAATAATAGTTTAATTTGCATGGAACTCACAAGTCATAACAAGTGTCATTTAATTATTGACACTTATTTCTTAAATAGACCTATTCCAAAAAAATAACTTGAAATGTGGGATTGTTAGTATAGTGTAGGAAATTATATACCTTTACAATTTCACACTATGTTTGGATCCCTTAATTAATTAGACTTAATTAAGCTCCTAATTTTCCAAATTATGCATTCCAAAGCCCTATTTTGCTCGTTTTCTGAAAGGGAAACCTATATTTAATTAATAAAATTAATGTTTTAATCACCTTGAAATGAATGTGTCCTAGAATTTTGGGCTAGGACTCATTCACCCAAGGGCGAATGGGTCCTCCTTAAGTCCTAGGTCCCAAATTTTAGTATGTTTTTGGCGGCATTTTAATGATTCAAATTTCATATGCAATTCTCAGCTTTTGGAATCTAACTTTTGGGAAATTAGATAAACACTTATAAATATAGTCTTTTTATCAATTCAATTGTAAGGCACACAATCAAGACTTCATATGAGAAAATATTATTGTCAAGAGCATTCAAGAACAATTTTTTTAGTAATTTGTTGCAACATTCAATATCCTATCATCATGTTCAAGCTTATGTGTGTTTATGTCATCTTGTGAAGGATAATATGCATTGTTGATCCTAAAGCATCCAAGCATTTAAGTATCCAACAAATCAAGAAAATCAAGATCTGATTCCTTGGAGTGATGTGTTCAACTTCAGTCCTCTAAGGGAAGCCATTAATGGTTTGGTGAGTTGTAGAAAGCAAGTGTTCATTCATCATTCCTTCCATTTATCATTACCATTCTATCAATGCTTAATTACTGAACATGGGGTTTAACTAAGGCAAACCCCCATTCAAAACTAACAATTTTTCCTCTCTTTGTGTGTGCAAATTACAGGTTGAAGAACCAACACATTCGCCAAATAATTAATTTTATAGTTTTAAATATTTATATAATTTACCATTGAACTTAAATTATAGTTGTTTGAATACAAGTTTAATTCGCCAACAAAATTAGTTTATTTGTTTGCACACAAGTTTAATTAGCCAACAAAATTATTTCATTTTTTGAATACAAACATAATTCATCAACACCATTATATTATTTGTAAGTATAATTCACCAAAATTTTCTACAAATTTCTACAAATTAATATTTAAAAAAGAAGAAGAAAGATTTCCCAATAGAATTAATATTTTTTCCCAAAAATAATGTAAGATTCACTAGGATTTTATAAATTTTTCCATGGGAGGTTTCTCAAAATTATCCTTGATCCTCCAATTACTAGTTAGGCTAGATGATGTGACTCTAGATATAAACTGTTTACTAATCCTTGTACATGTATGCATTAGTTTTATCACAACAATCATTTGCTTAATAAACATCATACACAAATCCTCTATGGATACAACTTTAATAACTTCTTTAAGGGTTTTATAGATTTATAACAATGAATCTATGTTGATAGAAAGAACACTTAATCTACTAAATACAACATCGAAGTTTGTATTTTTAGTTTATTTTTAAATGGGTGGATGTCCAATCTTCAATTATCAGACTAGTGCCCAATCCTACATCACATAGTAAAATATAAATAGAACCCTAAAGATAAAAAAAAAAACACTAATATTCAAATGAGTTTGCTCTATTTGGTTGTGTCTTGCAGAGCTCAAACCCTCAAATTCCTTTTTATCCCAATGATGTGTCTCTACTTCAGTGGTCCACAACTAGCTCAAAAGCCTCATATATTAGTCTAAAAAGGTTTCCTACCTTGGCATAAATTACACAGTGTAACACTTTTTTATAGCACCCTTTAGCTATGAACTAACATATAATTGATATAAAGAATATAAATGTGAATTTAGGGATTTATTGAATCCTCTAAAACTCTTAAACAATAGTGGAGACAAAACATAAAATTAGAATACAAGATGTATTCAATTTATTTAATGAATAAAATTTATTAAACCACCATAGGTATTATACAACTTTCAAATTGTCACATTCAAGAAAATTGGTATTACAGTTTGCAAGGTGGCCTGAATGAGCTCACTCAAAATGAATAGAGACAAACCCCTCTTTCAAAGAAATGAAATAATATATAACCACATTCTTGGAACTGACACAAAGGAAGAAAATTTTCATTTACTACAAAAATATATCAATTGGTACATGCAAATGGATTCCCATACTTGAAAGTGTGGATTCTCCTTGAATCACATTGGAAAACCTACAAATACATCCTTGGAAGCATGAGTGGGGTCTCCTTGAGAATGGAACTCACCCCATACAAATAATGGTGGTGTTCCATTTCAACAAGCTTGAGTATGGGACCATGTGACAATGTGCAAAGAAACATTTGAAAATTGACACCACTAATTTATGGTGGGTGAAGTGTCCCTTTGATGGTGTGGGCTAGGTGAAATTGCTTGTAACAAGCTACTATAGTATTTTCAATTTTTGGTGGGAAGATGGATTTGAACTAAATGTGAGGTAAGTGGATGAGTACATAGATTCACATTGGAATTGGAGGTCTAGATGGAATATATCTGGTTGGGAGTCAATATATCGAAAGGTTTAGTGTAGTTGGAGGATGTGGAAAATAATACAAAAGTGGAGGGGTTAACTAGATGTGAAGGGGTGCAAATGGATAATAAATCCTTGCAAACTTTAGCTAGATGTTGAAAGTTCACAATGGGAGGTGGCAAAAAATGTGGTGAAGTGCAATTGGAAGGTGAACTTAAGGTGAGGTTCACTTGGAGGTAGAAATTTTGTGGGGTAGTTAGAATGATGATGCAAGCATGACAAAAGCATGGTATCGTCATGATGTCACGTGGAGGATGTGGGTCTCTTGGAAGTGATGACATATGTAGGTAGGGGGTGAAGCCAACAATGTAGGGATTACGAGAAGTTCCATATGAAGTGGAGTTAGAAAGTGTAGTTTAGATGTAGGGTGACTTTCAACAACAAAAGGGGTGGTGATATTAGAATGATGTCAACGTGACATCATTCACACGAGTGAGAAGATGGATAAGGCATGCCTGTGGAGATTTCATATGCAAGTGAAGTGCAGTTGGAAGTGAACAAAATGGTGAGGTTCACTTGGGGGCTAGGGTTTTGGAAAAGAAAGCATGCTTGCAAATATTTCTATTAGAATTGGAGATGGGAATTGGACATAGAAGTGAAATTAAGATGAACATTGTAGAAGCGAAGTTGAGTGAAGTGAAGAAAATATGTCTTGTAGGGGTTTGATGTGGAAGTGAAGTCAAATCCACTTAGAGGTTGAATTTATGGTTAAGGGAAATGAAGGTGTAGATAGGGATTAGATTCACACAAGTGGAAAATAATTGTAGAAAAGGGCAAGTGAACCAAACTATGAAGTACACATGAAAGTTTAGTGTAGTTGGCCTCCAGGGTTCCACCAAGTGCAATAGGATGTTGAATTCTTACCCAAGTGGAAAAAATTTAAAATGACTAAGGAATTGGAGGACTTCCAATTGAATTGAGGTGCAATTAGAATTGCAATTGGAGATGAAAATCCCATGTAAAGTTAAAAACACCAAGAAATATGTAGAAAACACCTAGAAATTATATTTTTTGGAGTTTAAAGGGTCTAGGACATTAGAAAACCTTTAAGAAAAAATTCCTAAGACAAGCCTACTTAATATTTCTTAGATAATTTTTCAATAAGGTTTACATAAGGAAAATGCACTTGTAAGAGACAAAATTTAATGAAAATGTCAACATTTAAGGGCCTACAAATCTAGGCACTCACAAGCCACATCATGAAATTATTTTAAACCATTAGATAATTCGCTTAATTTTTTTTTTTGAATTCAATAATTTTTCAAGTAAATTTTTTAATTTTTTGAATACATCTATAATTTTCTAGAAAAACCAACACTGTTGGTAAATGTGAATAAATTTAGCGTGAAAAATTTCCTCGCTCAAAGTAGACATATATTGGCTATAAAAATCAATACATTGGACCAAGATTCATTAAGATTTTATATAATTTTGTTGGATTTTTTAAAGTTACCAATATAACACATTTACACCTTGTTATTTTTCAACATATAATTAATACAAAAAAACACTATATATAACTACATATGCTCCCTACAATTTTTTCAAATTGTAAAGAATAAAAAAAAATAACTATATTTTTTTTTTTTTGATAATATCATATATTATATTAAAATTAATTACTTTTTTCAAAGAAACCAAAAATAATAAAAAAAACACTAAAACATAATTTTATGAATAACAATAGTACAATAAACTCAACTCTTTCACAACCCAAACTCACTCAAAATTCCCAACTCATAAAATGTCCACAAGTGCCCTTTATCTTTTTTCTATATGCTTCAAAAAAAATTTAGTCCCATTTTTTCTTTTCTACTTTAACCCTTCACCCGAAATGCAAATAGCAAATCATATCCCTCCTTTCCCTCCTCTTATCTCCATCCAAACAATTTTTCACTATATGCTAACACTCTTGTCATGTATGCATTTTGGTGAGGCAATAATAGATTTGTGAGGGATTATAGCCCAACAAAATGAAATTAAAAAAAATTCTTCAAAAATTCATTTTAACTAACAATTTGGTGTCATCTATGATTTCTTTTCACTTTCAAGAAAGTTGCAGT